>JBBPRR010000006.1:0-115989 GCA_038093115.1 Hortiboletus flavorubellus
GAAGAGATGGCAGATTGGTGGACTGCCAACGAGACAGAGTTTGCAATGCTCAAGATGCACTTTGATGGGCATGCGTGCGTGACCACGCTCAACGCCGACAAGGTCAACTCTCCCATTCTCAAACAGCGTTGTCGCGCGTCCAGACAGGCCGTACTCTCCCTGCTTGTCAGCGCCTGTGCACGTAATGATTGGGAGACCGAACAAGACGGTTCGGTCTCGGCCACTCTTGCCGACGTGCGGGCCATGTTCAAGCCCACGCGGCACGATGGTACTCAGCCGACGCCTATCGCTGCACTGTACGACCTCCCAGAACATCCTTCCTGTTCAGTCGGGTCTGCCAAGGACACGTCGCCCTTTGAGAGTGGTCGCCTCATGGACGTCGGCGGAAGCCCTCTCCTCGTCTATCATATCCGCGACCAACACATACGTGCTGGAGTCCGGTTCAAGAAACAGATCTCTTCGCGCGGGGCAGACCTGTTGATCATCTGTGCGTCGATTCACAACGACCCAGGCGCATCTCGGCGGCACGCTGCTGCATTCTATGGCTCGTACGGAGGGGACACGCGACCCTTGTTGGTCGTCGTCAGGGGTGCACCGTCGGACGAGAGAGCGCACGAGTGGTGGAACAGGTTCGACGACAAGGACGTCGATGGCGACGATCACCACCATCACGACGCTGGGAAACTGCAGGCCGTCGTCTGTGCACTGCCTCCACCTGAAGACGCCGACGGTAGGCGCATTGCCGTAGCCAAGCTTCAACGAACGATACAAGCACGCTCGCTCCAACCGGTCGACGTTGCGCCCACCGGATACTTTGGTTGGCGGATTGGCGGGAGACGTCCATCCAAGTCGCACCCTGGAAGTACGGGCGCTACATCCGTTGAGGATAGCCTGACCAGTTCCGACGTATGGGTACCGTGGTACCCGCGTTGACCGTAGAGAGTGCTCTCGAGGACCTTTTTTGTCCAGGAGGCACATGTGTTTTTACTCATCCCCTGTCGTGTATGTTACGTATATCAAGCTTGGCTCTCGAAGTGTTTAGCATGACGGTATCTGCCCAATGTCGGCATCCAAGTACCGCGCGGCGTACAGACTTGTGCCTTCTGAATCAGCCAGCCCTGGATCATAAAGAAAACAAAAGCCTGCCGCCAACGCGTGTCGCCCATGCCTAACCACGCCGTGATAATGAAGTGGAACCGAACTGAACATGTGACACACCGACACCAATGCCGCAACTGGCTGGCCATGGATCAACGTCTCACAAACGACGCGATCGAGGACCGAGAGGTGTTGGATTGTCCGAGTCCGCCTTGATCGTAGGCTCGGGAGAGCATCGCCACGTTGGCCCTGCGTTGAAAACACGCGGTCTACAGGCCGTTCAGAGGCGACAAAAAAAATAAACTGTCGGCGGTTTCATGCCAGTGACACATGCGCAGCACTGCCGACGCTGCGAACGAAGTACACGCAGACTCAGTTACCGCCTCAGAGCAAAAAAAAAAAACAACTTATCCATTCGGATTTACCATAGACCATGGACCTGTAATTATAACATGGACCGTCAGTGTGATTGATGACGGCCTGTCCACTTTGCCTAATTCTTCTTACCAGGCACATCATCACAAAAAGTGCAAAAATGTGATATACCCAAACAATTGCTGACCAATCATCAAAGCCCCACATATCATGTCAGCATGAATGATGTTGGTCATCAACACAATGCTTGTTCTCACTATTTCACAATATTAGAGCCAGTTCAGAAACGAAATCCAACCCAAAAACCTGTGTGAAAAACCCCAAAAAGAATCCACAAGGCTGATCACATCAGTGACCACATCCAAGCGGAGCTCCAACCTTCGCTTCACTAACCAGGCAGGGCACCATGGCCGACCATATGGATGAAGAGGAGATTGGTGAGGAGATGGGGGTAGAAAGGTATGCAGGGGTTGAGGAAGATACTGACGATGAGATCGACGAGATCGATGATAGGCGTGTCTTGGCTCATATTCTCGCACAGTACCATACTCAACTTGCTGCTTTATCTGCCGTCTCACTCGACATCTTTCAAGAGATCATACAAGCTAGTACTGAGAGAGCTAAGCCAATCCCCTACCATACTTCCATCCTCTCGGGTGTGGGCTGGGTTGCAGAGCTCCTCAACGGCCATCAAGAAAGGATTCAGACCGAGCTTGCGGTCCACAAGCATGTATTCAAAATTTTGTTGAACGAACTGCAGGAGCATGGCCATACCCATTCCAAACACGTTACTCTCGAAGAACAGCTGGCGATATTTCTGTATGCATGCGTCACTGGCTTATCAACCAGGCATATTGGAGAACGTTTCCAGCGTTCCAATGGTACGATCTCCAAGTGTGTTGATTCATTCTTATCTTGTGTACTACTGACAGCGATGAGCAGATACTTCAAGAAAGTACTGTTTGCGTTTTCTTCATCTGGCATCTACACAAAATATGTTTGGCTACCACACGAGAACAACCCCGTTCATCCCTCTATCCACAACAATCCCAAATTCTACCCTTTCTTTCAAGATGCCATAGGTGCCATCGATGGGACTCACATTGCATGCGCCCCAGCTGCAGATGAAAGAGACGCCACGCGAAACCGCAAAGGATTCACCTCTCAAAACTGCCTCGTTTGCTGCGACTTCGACATGCAGTTCACATATGTACTCAGCGGCTGGGAAGGATCGATGGCAGACGCGTCAGTTTACCATGACGCACAGACAACAGACTTCACTATCCCCGATGGAAAGTACTACCTCACTGACGCAGGGTATCCAAACTGCCCACAGCTGCTGGTTCCATATTGTGGACAGCGCTATCACTTGGCTGAGTGGGGGTGTGCACACATGCGGTAAGCTCTCCCCCGCTTGAACTTTTGACTCAACGATAACAGTTACCTAGACCTGGGAGTGCACAAGAATGCTACAACCTCCGCCACGCCCAGCTGCGCAACGTTGTAGAGCACATCATCGGTGTGCTCAAGTGCCGCTTTCGGATCCTCGTCATATCTCCCGAGTATGCAATGGACATTCAGGCCCGCATTCCCCCAGCTCTGTGCTGCATTCACAACGTCGGACCCTGTGGAATTAGAGGATATGGAACATGTTGTAGCTGTTCCATTTTCATACGAGTCAGTTGGCTCACTCGCTGACGGTGTACCCACCAACGCTGACCGTGATCGGATGTCCGTGATGCGGGAAAGAATTGCGAATGATATCTGGATTAGTTATACTGCAGAACGAGCCCGCAGGGGGGAACCAATATCTACCTAGCTATCATGTTGTATTCGAAGTAGTCTGTCGTTTGTTTTTACTCCACAATCGTTTGATACAAAACATGGATTGAACATTGTAAAGACAACAGTAAAACATATGGAACATATTGTACGTTAGCAGAGTTCAAGCATTGCGCCTCATCTCTTCAATCCCATCCTGCAATCATGCCTGTCGAGCAGCAGCCAGCCCAGGTGCTGTCGTTAGTTGTATGTATCCATTGGCAAAGTCGTGATTGTCGTAAAAGCGCTTGAAAAGAAGGACGACGTCGGATGGGGGAATGACAGTCGCATCCATCTCCACGAGCTTCTTCCTTGCTGCCTGAACGATTGGGTGGGAAGCGGAAGCGCTGGCCTTGGCATCCAAGGCGGAAACTGCATTTTGGATGAGACCGCTTTGACCCGAGATCGACTCACACATGTTCTCCAGGGCAAAAGTAGCATCCATATCCCCAATGATGACAAAAGTTGCACTGGATCCGAAGGCAAGTGGACTGAGGATGGCCAGGAGTGGACTGGTGACAGTATGGGCAGGTGTAATCTGGACAGTCTTCTTGATAGTGACCGAGACAATGACACCAAAAGCACTCGGAGAGGGCGGAGGTGGGGTTACAAGGACGAATGGACATAATGTGAGTTGGGGAAGATAAAACTTGACTACTATTGGGAAGATATTGGTGGACTGCTTCTACTGCAGCTCAATGTTACATTATCGAATCTTCAGGGACTTCCTCAACTGCAGTGGGGGAGGAGGAAACAGAGGAAGAAGTGGGGGAAGAGATTCGAGTGATAAGGGCTGGAGCATGAGAGGGAACAGGCAATATAGGGGTAGGAGGAGGAGAATCAGTGACAGCAGGTAGTTGGGCCTGTTCTAGGTAACAATCCTGATTGATCATGGGTAGAGAGAGGTAAATGCAGCAGAAAGTAGGGTAGATGACGGAGGGGGAGAGATGTTCAACATATTGATGAAAACCATACAGATGAAGGATAGAAAGAGCTCTCCGGGGAAGTGCATCCAAGTGAAAACAAAGAGGAAGGCTGAACTTGGCAGGAAGATCGCAGGGAGCCACTTGGAAGTGGTACCATTGAGTAATGGAAATCTCATGAAAAAGACAAACTAATTCTTGGGTAATGGTGTCTTCCTCATATAAAAGGAGGGCCTCGACAGCGCAGAGGAGGATGGGTTTTGTGAGAATGGCAGCATAAAGCATATGGGCAGCAGAGATGGGTAATAAGGTAGGTGAGACTTGCCTGGAATGCAGTGGGGAAGTAGATGTAGAAGAAGAAGATAGTGACAAGGATGCAACAGAAGAAGAAATATGACATATTGGTTATTTAGAAAGAAGAAGTTGTACAACATAAGCTAGGGGGGTACTTCATGGAGAGACACCACTTTTCAGGAGAAAGGAAGAAAGATAGTGAACTTATGAAAGTCAATGAGTCCATTTATAAATAGACAGAATATCAGGAGCATGACAGAGATTAGTATCAGATTCCCAGGTGTTTTTGGCTGAAGAGTATCCCTTCCATGTGGTTAGATACAAATGGTGACCTCATGTTCCTTTGTGAAAAATAATATGGTTGACTTTATATTCCTCTTCAGAATCAATGAGGTCCAGCGGAGGTTGGGGAAAGGAAGGACCATGTACTTCAGTTTGTCAGAAGGGAGATAAAAGGGAAGCATGGAATACATCATGGATTTTTCATATGGGAGGAAGACAGAGTTGGTAGGTGAGAGGGAATAGAACCTGAAAATTTTCAAAAGGTCCATGACATTTAGGGGAGAGTTTCTGGAAGGGGTATCCAAGATGGAGATTAGTGGCTTCTAGCCAAACTTTGTCACCAACCTTCCAAGGGGAAAACTTCCATGTGGAGTAAAGAGTCATGATCTGATGAGTGGGTTCATGTCCAGCCAAAGCTTCTTTTTGAGCATATGAAACAACCCTAGAGTGTAGCTCCCTTAGGTTGCCAAAAGATGGAGGCGAATGGAGAAGAGGCTTGTCAGGCCAACAGAGTCCTTCTTATAGTGCTTTAGGGGAAAACACCAAGAGAACTAGACTGGAGTTCTCTGGTGGTGGCATTGAGCCTTAAGTACCTACTAGAGGTATATACATGTTGTGACCATATCTAATGATTTGGAAATGAATGGAGAAAGAAGTGAAACACAGGAGGCCAACACGCAGTGTGGCAGAATGGAAGAGAAGCATAATA
Organism: Hortiboletus flavorubellus; assembly: GCA_038093115.1. Lineage (NCBI taxonomy): Eukaryota > Fungi > Basidiomycota > Agaricomycetes > Boletales > Boletaceae > Hortiboletus > Hortiboletus flavorubellus. Next base: position 5,503 of record JBBPRR010000006.1, read on the forward strand.
CAAGTGAAACATGCATATCAAGAAATGAAAGAGAAGCGTGATCAAATGCTTCTGTGAAAAGATGAAATGTAAAGATGTGGCAAGGGCGAAAATAAGAAGTCTCGTGCGTGAAATGGAAGTGAGGAGGTGAAGAGATAACTAATACACATGAGATAGGGACGACAAGTATGCGAGTACGGATTAATAAGATTAAAAATAAGATTGTCTGTTGTTATATGTGGAAAATGTTAAGTCCAACAAACATGGGGGTACAGGAATATACTGATTGTAACACTACCCCCCTTTTAGGGATCGACTTCCAGGTGATTCAAAAGCCGTGACTTGTACTTGTCATGTATGGGTTAAATAACTTCTCGAATTTGGCGAAGGTCATAGACAGTTTCTGTGGGGCGTTTGGGTGGAGGATGTGGAATTTGTAGATGGTGTCCTGAGTGCCAGAGAGATTTCTGAGTGGTTCCCATATACAATCTGTCTCTTCGAAGCCTTTCCAGTGTACCAAATATTTGATGCGGTGTCCCTTCAAGCGGGAATCAACCAAATAATCTACTTTGTGAACTTCTTTGCAATCTTTGGTAATATCAACCAGGCTGGGCCAGATGACAGGTTGACTGGGTAATTGGTCCTTATAGGATTTGATGCGAGAGATGTTCACAACATTGTGGATTTTCATGCCCCTGGGAAGTCTAAGCTTAACCACATTGGGGCCCATGAGTTCTAAAATAGGGAAGGGGCCTAGTCACCATTCCGTTAACTTTTTAGATTAGCATGTCAAGCGCAAGTCATCTGTGGCCAACCAAACCTTGTCTCCGATCTGGTATTGTGGAGCTTCGGATTGGTGTTTGTCCGCTTGAGCTTTCATATGCTCTTGAGATGTCTTCAGACTATTTCTTGTTTCCTCCAAAATCTTGCTCATTAAAACAGCAAACTCTGTAGCGGCCGGTGCTTTGGAGACACATTGTTCCACACCCATATGGGGGACATATGAATGTGTGACTTTGAATGGGGTTTTCTTTGAAAATGCCAAGATCTTCGAGTTATATGAGAATTGGGCGATTGGAAGCCAGTCCGACCATTCTTCCTGCTTTTTGGCGCAGAACATGCGGAGATACTGCTAGAGATCTCGGTTCATGCACTCCATTTGTCCGTTTGTTTGCGGATGGTGTGCAGTGGATAATTTGGACTTAATCCCAAGGCAAACGCAAATATCTTGCATAACCTGGGAAGCAAACTGTGGTTCACGGTCCAATACAATCGAATGGGGGAGACCATGGTTCTTCCAAACATGGTAAAGATATAATTTAGCTGTTTCCAGTGCTGTGATTGTTTTGTTGCATGGGATAAATACATTTTCTTTAGAAAACCAATCTACAACAATAAGGATGAAGTTGAAGCCGCCAGAGGAGGGAAGATTGGTAGTGAAGTTGGCGGAGACGTCCTGCCAGGGACCTTCTGGAATAGGAAGTGGGATTAATGTGCCTGCCGGGGCTTTGTTACCTGCTTTCATGCATGCACAGCGATCACATCGAGCGACATAGTCTTTGACGTAAACAGTCATGTTGGGCCACCAGTAGCTTCTCCTGAGAAGTTCTATGGTCTTTTCATAACCAGGGTGACCAGCGACTGGAGAGTTATGACATGATTTCATAATAGATAAGTGAATAGGTTCATCATTAGGGACGAAGACTTTTCCTTCTTGGTTGCGTAATACTTCATTAACATGGCATACTCTGTGCCTTTTGCATAATTCTTTGACTTCACTCTCCTTGAGCATGTGTAACTTCTTCTTAATGGAATGTAAGATTTGTTCACCTTCATCATGGATTGCGACCAGAATGGTCCATATCCACTCTGGTGGAATCATCATGATTCCTTCGTTATCATGTTCTATGCTGACCGTGTGGTCTTTTTTCCTAGAGAGTGCATCAGCTTTGATGTTGGTAGCTCCTGGCTTATAGACAAAAAGGTAGTTGAACTGGAATAGCCATTGCCACCATTGGGCTTGGCAAAGATTCAGGTTCTGTGACTGCATAAAATATTTTAAGTTGGCATGGTCATTCCAGATTACAAACTGGTGATGAGAGCCTTTCAGATAATGGTGCCATATTTCCAATGCTTGGATGATGCTCAACATCTCCTTATCGGCAATGGGGTAGTTTCATTCTGCGGGCATCATACTGTGGCTGGAATAGGCAACTGGGTGCCACTTGTCTTCTTTTAATATAGATAACACAGCCCCTGTGGCGTAGTCAGAGGTGTCGGTTTCTAGGTGGAATTGACAATCAATGTCTGGGAATACCAAAATGGGTGCTGTGGTGAAACGTTCTTTGAGTGTGTCAAATGCAACTTGTTGTACTTCTTTCCACATGAAGGGTTTGTCTTTCTTTAATAAATCATTCAGGGGATGAGCATGCTGCACGTAGTCCTTGATGAACCTTCGGTAGAAATTGACAAGTCCGAGGAAACTGCAGACTCCTTTGATGTTCTTTGGCTCCAGCCATTCCAAGATGGCTTTAACTTTCGAATTGTCCATTCTAATTCCGTCAACACTGACCATCATGCCGAGGAACTCAACTTCCTTCTTTAAGAAGAAACACTTTTCTGGTTTTACGAAGAGATCATTTTCTTCTAATCTCCGCAACACTTCACACATGACTCTGTCGTGTTCATCTTGGTTGTCTGTTTTTGTGAATATCATAAGGTCATCAATGTAGATTACAATTATGTCCTCCATATCAGTGAATATCTCATCCATCATTGCTTGTAAAGTGCTGGGGGAATTGCATAGCCCAAAGTACATGACTAGGGATTCGAATGCTCCTTTGTAGCAGATGAAAGCAGCCTTCCATTCATTGCCTTCTTTGATACGGACATCGTTGTAGCCCCATCGAAGATCCATTTTCGTAAATAGCTTAGCTCCTTTTAACTTATCTACCAATTGGCAAATTAAGGGCAGCAGGTAGTTGTTCTTAACCATTGACCTGCACCAAAATGTTTGGATGTGAATGCATAGTTATTGTATGTATATGTGATGCTAGACATTTGATCCGAGATTTCAGTTTTCATCTTATTCCCACGGTCCAAATGCTTAGTTAATTGAGGGACATATAGACCATAGTGTCTAGTATGTACCCCTACTTTTCCTTCATTCACAGGTTGTGGAGAAACAAAATGATTTCTCCCAACATACTTTTATTACTACCTACTAGTACATATCCAACCATTTTCTTAATATCTCTTTTACCTTTAAGTACTTAGCCAAGTGTCAGAGAAGCAATCGGAGCATGTGACCTTGCACAGCATGAGTTATAATGAGTCAATATAAGTCAAAGTGAGTCAAATGAGAACTAACCAAAACACTGCCAAGCCGAGCAGAATGAGTCATAATGAGTCGGCATGAGTCATGGTGAGTCAGCATGAGTCATTGCCAAGCCAAAGGCTATTTTTAGCTCATTGCAAGTTATTTTCTGACAGGTTGAGTCAAAGTGAGTCAAAATGAGTCAGTATGAGTCATATTTTGGCACAGCCACCTTGGAACCGAAGGTAGCACAGCCACATGTAAACTACTATATAAGAAGCGCTATTCAGCCCCATTTGGCAAGTTCTCTCTTTTTGAAAATAGATTCCTACTTAAGTGAATTCAACCAACGAGTGCTCACAAGTACATCCCTCTATAAACAGACAGTGAGGCTGTGTAGAGAAGTTTCCCACGCTATAAATAGAACTACTTAGACCCAAGTTAGGAGTATGCTGCATCTCTTAGGATAGGGACAGTTAGGACACCTTTAGAAAGAAAACCCCAGAGTAGGCAACTAAAGGGAATAGATCCCCAGCTAGTAGGGAGACCTAATAGTTTATTAGTACCCTGGGAAAGGGTCGAGCAGAGCATTTGAAGCTGATTGCCAACTCCTTAATGCATAATAGAATCAGTTTAGGAAAGACTGTTCTGTGTGATTAAAAAATGTATGTAAATCAGCAAGCAAGAATAAAGCCTATTTATGCTACCTACCCAATTGAGTATTCCTAATCAACTGGAGCTAATTGGAAGCCCATTGAGAGCGCATCTTAGGGAAGTAACCCTAGTCGCTGCAGAGTATCCTCCTAGCAACCCAAGAGTTGTCTAAATCATTCCCCAACTAACTACCGTACATTTCGTACATCACCCCTGAAAACCAGACCCTCAATGAATAGCTGAACCCCAATCCCCCTCAACCTCATTGACGATTGACAAATGAACCACGTGCCTGATAGTCAACCCCTTTCTACGAGATTAATACTTATTTCTAGTACCAACTCGACCAGGAAAGAGTTTCCTCTTCACCTCGCTACAGGTTTACTATCCGTGGAGATGAGATTTAGTTGTCTGGTAAGAATTTCTTAGCGTTTCTACTGATCTTATCTAGAAAGAAGATGCCGTGTGTTCATTTAGATAATGGTAATCCTATACCATGCATTTCTTGCCATCTTTCTTAGGGATGAAGAATACCGGTGAGATTTGAGGGGATTTGGAGGGACAGATATATCCTTTAGTGAGCTGATCATCTAGAAAAGTGGTGACTTCCTCCTGTTCTGTTGCAGATAGAGGGATGATATGACCTTTCTTAGGTTGAAACATGTCTTTTAGGTCAATGGTGTGATCCTACAGTTTTCTTATCGGCATCCTTTTAGATTTGGCTTTGCTGAACACTTTTAGATAATCGTGATACTGCAGGGGGACGAGCTGTTCTGCCTCGGGGTCTGTCTTTGACTTCTCTTCTAGAGTGCAGATAGTGGCATGAACCTGGTATTGGATATCCTCTTCTTCTTTTTCGATCATGCGAACAAAAACCAGCTTATCTTGGAGGGCATGATAGTGTCTTGGGCAATGTGTCATTCGTACTGAGCCCTTGACCCAATCAATTTCTGGGTTGTGGCGTTTCAGCCAAGAGAATCCAAGGATCAAAGTGTTCTTTCCGAGGTCCGTTACTTCTGCTGTCACTTTTTCACGATGGCCCTGGTATTTGATCATGAGGTCCACAGAGTGTGTGATGTTCCCTGCAGAGTTCTTGGTTCCATCTACATTAAAAACAGGAATGGCATGTTGTAATTTAGATAGGGGGAGTTTGAGTTTCTCCACCCAGGATCTGTCAATAAAAATTGTATTTGCACCACTGTCAAGCAGGGCATTGACTTTTGTAAGAGAGCAGCGTGTGCTCAGAGGTGTGACTTTGATAGGCATCATAATTTCCCATATAGGGTTGAGGTTGCATATGAAGAATTCATGGCCTGGGATTTCGGGAAGGTAACTGAAGGATGAAGTCTTTAAAGAATCCTTTTCTTTCAGATAGGGGGAATCAAGCACAGGTTTAATGTCCCTGCCATGCTCTGTTGGAGGCACCCCTGATGTGTGAGTAAAGGTAGATACATCAGCCAAGTCATCATTATTCAACTCCTCAACTGATAGGAAAGAATACTTATTCAAGAAAGAACCCTTGGAACACCCAGATTCATTTCATGGGTTCAAGCTTTTCCCGACTTCTTGCGCATAGCCTTCTGATCTTTGAACCAAGCGGCCGCTTCTTCAAAACTCATTCCTTGTATCAACTTTGAAAAGTCCTGGCATTTGCCTTTTCGTTTTGAGGTCTGGAGAATCTCATGTTCATTGTCTGTGGTGCTTTTACTGTCATCCCAAGACATATGCACTTCTCATGCATTGTGGCTATTGCCTTTCTTGTAGCCCTTCTTGTGCTGGCTGCCTAGCCATTTGCAGAGGGGATAGGCCACAATGGGCTTTTTACAGTTTTTCATAAAGTGGCCCTCCTGACCACAATTGTAGCAGCCCTTGTTGACTGTGCTCACGTCCATTGCGTTCGGATCTCTCTTCAAAGATTGTGGAGCTGAAGCTCGCTTTTGAATTCTACCCCTGATAAAGTCAAGGGATTCTTGTGCTGTGCTGATCCTCCTGATTTCTTGGAGATAGAGGGTGGAAGAGATTCAGTGATTTCCTTCTCTGAAAATTTGAGTGATGATTGCTCCTTGTGTATTCTTTTCTAACAACTCCACCGAGTGTGAGGCGTTGATAGCTGCTTGGCGGTAGAGTGCTTCCCATCAGATAATAAAGTCATCCATGGGACTTTCCCCTTGATAACATTTGTTTAGTTGGGTGTGTGCCCAATCTTTCTGGTTGGTGCTCCTAAAGAGACCTTCCAATTCGTAGACCAGGATAGCCCAGTCATAATTCCTTCCTTGTTGTAAACGTGTTTGGGCGAATCTGCCCACCTTGGTGCCTTTCAGGCGAGAGAGTACTGCGACAACTGCCTCATATGAGGCGGAGATGATTGCATTGGCATGGATCTCTAACCAAGCCTTTATCTTGGCCCACCATTCCTTGAACTTGGCCTTTGACCCATCATATTCTCCTGGGTCTAAGAAAACTTCAACTCATTGAAATGTTCCTCCTCCTGCTGCAGGCGCTGCTCCTCCTGGTGGTGTGGCAGTGGTGAGGGCATTGACCCATGCAGTGAGTTGATTATTGGTAGTCGTAAATTGCATTACCTGATTGGTGACCACTTGTAGGTCTGTCGTTCTGTCATTGAATTCTGCCAGGATGGCAGTAATCTTATCCTCCCATGGGATGGTAGCGTCTGCGAGAATCTGATTGATGTGTTGGGACATTGTAAGGGGGGAATTTCTCTACTAAGTACAGTAGTGTTCTGGTTTGTGTAGAGATTTGGGGGCTCGCAGGGTAATTCTGGAGTATTTGGGATCTCCTTTCCAATCTCTCGTAATCTGTCGGTAAGATATCTTCTTTTTTTTAACTGGCTTCCTAATCTCTGGTCTTACAGTGGCTCAAAAAACTGTCCGCATGTTTGCACATTTTCACTGAAAGCTGATATCCTGCAACAATCCTAACCCGGACTGTCATTATGTTAGTATATGAAATAAAGTACTTGCCATTGGCCTTCTATAGCATCAAGAATCAAGGAGATTGGTTGAGACCTGATGAAATGGCAACCATTTCAAAATGGTAACTCATTTGGACAGTTTTTTGCCTTTATATAATTTAGGTATTTAGTACTTGGTATGAGCCCCTTTTGCCTTGATAATTGCTTCAAGTCTTCTAGACATGCTTTCTATCCACCTTTGACACTATTCTATAGAAATTCTTCCCCACTCTTCCACTACTCTTTCCCATAGTTCATGGACTCCTTTAGGGGCATTTTCATAGGAGAAAAGGCTCCTTTTGAGATGATTCCAAGAATGCTCAACAAGGTTAAGGTCTGGAGATTGTGCAGACCAGTCCAGAAGCCTGATCTCTTATTCTTCAAGCCATCCCTATATCGGGACGATAGATATCCTGATTACGCAGGGGCAAGAAGGGATTATGGTATCAGTGGGAGTTACTCACTAATTGGTTATGGATGGTAACAAAAGATCTTCAGATAAGAGCAATAGGTGGGAGGACTAATGCTCAAGTGGTTCTGAGTGAGAGAAGGGAGCAAAAAATTGAATTGACTATTAAAGTCGATAGGGAAGACGGGTTTAAGGCCTGGTCTTATATAGTGTTGTACACTAACCCTGAAACCTGTTTCAGATGTGAAACACGGTGTAAAAGAAGATGTTTCAAGTATGAAACATGTAAGAGAATGTGAAACGTATAGTAAAACGTGTATCACATCTTATGACATCATGAAACACCAGATAAGGGTGATGTCATAGTCTAAACCATGAGATAAGAAAAGAACTTATCTATATGTGATGAGTAATATGGAATAGCGTAAAAATAAGGTCAAAGACCGTTTTAGAATCTGGTATTAGGAAATGAAAGATAAGATTAGAAATACCAGAATTCTCAACACCCTGAGCTCTCCTAAAAGTATGCTTGGGGTTATTATCTTGTTGAAAGATAATGTCGACTTTTGAAATTCCAAATTCTTTCATGCTTTTCAGCAACCCCTGTTCCAAGATGACCACATACTGTTCAGCATCCATCCTTCCCTCCACTTTGCTCAAAACTTCCACTTCATTCCATCCTATGCAGCTCCATACCATTAGTAAGCCTCCTCCAAACTCAACTATACCTTTGACCTCTCTAGAAATTAGCCCTTTTACCTTTCTTTTTCCACACATACTCTTGCCCATCTGATCCAATCCTATTTATTTTGGTCTCATGTGACCAGATAACCCTCCACAGTCCAATGCTGATACTTAAGAGTAAAGGCTAACTACCTCTTCTTATAATTTCTAAAAAGTAAAGGCTTTTTCTTCTTCATTATAGCCTTTAATGAGGCTTTCTTGAGAGTGTTTCTCACTGTCTAAAGACAAACAAGAGTATCAATAATAGAATTGATGAATTTGGTGGCATGAACAGCAGTTTTGGCCGTGCCAATAATGATTTACTGAACAATAGCTCTTTTATTAATAGGGGTAAGTTTTGAAGGATGGCCACCATGAAGCCTAGTTTTCTCTGGCTGGAGTTTCTAAAGCAGCTGGCATATAGTAGACTTCCCTAGGCCAGTTTGGGCTGCAATTTTCCTAGAGGAAAGACCAAGAGAGGCAAAAGAGAGGATATTATTTCTTTGAAAGACAGAGATGGATTTTATGATGAGAGTGGGAAAATAAATATGAAATGATAGGGCTTATATAGTGAGAGCAGATGTAATTACATAAAGGTGACATAATAGAAGCATTATCAAAGGTATGTAATCACTTTACAGCATGCTAGGATCTAATATATGTGATCAAAACCTAAAGTTGAAAAACTATCCGAATGAGTTATCATTTTGAAATGGTTGCCATTTCATCAAATCACAACCAATCTCCTTGATCCTTGATGCTATAGACGGCCAATGGCGAGTACTGTATTTCATACACTAACATAATGACAGTATAGGTTAGGGCTGTTGCAGGATATCAGCTTTAGCTGAAAATATGCAAATATGTGGATAGTTTTTTGAGCCACTGTACTTCTTCCTCGTTCCATTCTTTCCTTTTGTGGCTAGATTCCACAATTGGTGACGGGGTGAGGGGACTTAGGGGTGTTAGCTCTCTGACTTCTCCATATTGTGGTTCTTCTATGGAGGGAGACAAGTGAGGTGATGGTGGGAGTGGTGGTCAAACATGGACAGATAAGTTTGCATCCAAGTGGTGAAATATGAGGTTGTTCAGATCTGTGGAAAGATCTTCCGCTGCTGAGTGCTGGGATGCTCTCTCGATGGATAAGGCATTGAGGTCTCCCAATTCTAACTTGAATGCTACAGTACTTGTCTTACTGCACTTTTTTCGTCTGGAGCGAAAGAGAAGTCAGATGATTGTAAATCCGCTTCTAAGTGTCTTAAAAATTCTTCTGCAGCTGAGAGCAAATGTGGTGGTGGTGTAGGAGTTCTCTCCATGTCCTGTGGGTCTGCTGATTCCACTGGCAAGACTATATGCTCTAAAATATCTGCTACTTCATCAGTACTTGGCTCAGCTACTTCTGCTAATTGTTACGGTTTTTCTCATAACTCATGGTCTGTACCTCTTTTCCTTTCGACGTATCGCTCCCTTTGTACTTGGTATGTATCGAGTCTATTGGGAACATTGCCTTTTTCTTGCTAGTCCTATTCGTCCTATGTTCGTTTGTCTTTAACTTGTTCCTGTGTTTCTTTCCCTACTTTGCGGACAAACCCCTCCTCGGTCAATTCTCTTGTATTGACCTCGTAGTTCTTTACTTTCCCACGTACTTGATGACGCGTCCCCCCTTACCTAAACATTCCTCTACATTCTACGAAGTTCTCTGATGACGCGTCCCCTCGTATATATACTTGACCGTCTGTACTTGTATTTCCTTACACTCGTTCTGCGCAATACTAGCGTATTCTTGTGTCCAGACGTCCGACTGACTCTGCACATCGTCCATCGTCCTCAGTCCCTCGAAACCTTTGCACCTTAGACCCTTCGTTCCTCCGTACTCTCTCAGACGTAGTGTCTCTTCGTGAGTACCTCCTGAGAAGTATCGTTTCCTTGTCATTCTTGTTGTGTACGCTACGCGTAACACTAATGCTGCGTACAAAGGGTTAGGTGGGCTGAGAGGACCTGAAGCAGACGGGAAAGGGCAAAGGGAACAATGGAAGATAATCGGCTCTGGCTCTATCATAAGCTCCTAGTGCAGCGATTCTTCGTGGGGACGCACTTGTGAGGGTAGCGTCAGGGTTGGGAAGGTAAGGGTGAAGTAGAGTCTAGTTCTAATGAAACAACCCTAGAGTGTAGCTCCCTTAGGTTGCCAAAAGATAGCCGTAGACTTGGAGGCGAATGGAGAAGAGACTTGTCAGGCCAACAGAGTCCTTCTTATAGTGCTTTAGGGGAAAACACCAAGAGAACTAGATTGGAGTTCTCTGGTGGTGGCATCGAGCCTTAAGTACCTACTAGAGGTATGTACATGTTGTGACCATATCTAATGATTCAGGAATGAAAGGAGAAAGAAGTGAAACATATGAGGCCAACACGCAGTATGGCGGAATGGAAGAGAAGCATAACACAAGTGAAACATGCATATCAAGGAATGGAAGAGAAGCATGATCAAATGCTTCTGTGAAAAGATGAAATGTAAAGATATGGCAAGGGAGAAAATGAGAAGTCTCGTGCATGAAACGGAAGTAAGGAGATGAAGAGATGATTAATACGCACGAGATAGGGATGGCAAGTATGCGAGTACAGATTAATAAGATTAAAGATAAGATTGTCTGTTGTTATATGTGGAAAATGTTAAGTCCAACGAACATAGGGGTATGGGAATATACCGATCATAACAGCATACATATTCCAGGGAGGATAAACAATTTTCCACTGCAGGAATGAATGTCTTTTCTAATGGGGGACAAGCATGAGGTTTATAACCATAGAGGAGGGAGAATGGAGAAGTCTTAGTGGAGCTGTGAGGGACGGAGTTATGGATAAATTTGACAGAAGTAAGAAAGCATGACCAATCATGGGGATTATTGGAGTAAAAGATGTGAAGATAAGTTTCTATTTCTTGATTGGTTCATTTGGTTTATCTGTCAGTCTGAGAATGATAGGCAGTGGAAAGACGAACATTGTATTTGAGGAGTCAGATGAGCTCTCTAGCAAAGGCAGAAGTGAATTGAGGACCTTGGTCAGAGATAATGAAGTTGTGGAGACCATTGTTTGAACACAAAATTGAAAAAGAGTCGTGCAACTCCCTTGCCATCGATGGTTTTTGTACAAGGGGCAAGAGTTATCCCCTCAAAAAATTATAACCCAGGGAAAGTGGAAGATCAGTGATAAGATCTATGGAGAGTTGGTGGAAGGATAGAGCAGACAAGGAAGGAATAGGCAGAAGTGGTGGAGTTGTTGGGTGAGTGAGTGCCTTGTTTTGTTGACAAACAGAGCAACCAGCTACAAAATGGGAAACAAAGGTAGAAAGACCTGGCCACCAGAAATCCTGTTCAAGGAGCGCCTTAGTGCAAAAATGACCCAGGTGGCCAGTAAGGGGAGAAGAATGAATCGAATGGAGGAGAGAAGAGCAAGAAGCGGGTGGAACATATATGTGATCTTTAAAAAAGAGATGGCCACTATTGAAGGTCCAGTCAAAGAGAAAAGAATAAGGGAATAAAAGGGAATCATTGGCAAGGTTGGCGAGAGCATGAAGAACAAGGGGGTCAGAAGATGAAGAGTTGGAGACATGGGTAGCAAGAGAAACATCTAAAGCATTGATAACTGTGGGATCAGGGAGAATGGGAGTGTCAGCGTTGTTCAAAGTAGTATCCCAATAATCATGACGAGAGGGGGCATCCACAGGAGCTATCTATATGCCAGGAAGGATCTTCCAGATGATATCGAAGTCCTAAAGGAAAAGGGGCCAGCATGCTTGACAATGAGAAAGCTTACATGGATCTTTCAAATAGGAGAGATTTTTGTGGTCAGTGAGGATAGTGATAGGATGGGAGGTTCCTTGAACATAGTGTCACCATTCAGTAAGAGCAAGAATGACAGTGAGGAGTTCTCTGTCATGGATATCATAATTGCGCTTGGCAAGAGCGAAGGTACAAGAGAAATAAGCATAGGGGTGAAGATCTCCATTAGTATCAGCTTGGAGAAGAACAGCACCCACAGCCAGGAAAGAAGCATTAGTCATGATGGAAAAAGGATGAGCTACATTAAGGATGGTGAGGACAGGTATGGAGGCAAATGTGGACTTGAGGGAATCAAAGGCATGTTGTAGAAAGGAAGTCCAGTTCCAAGGAATGTCTTTTCAAGTGAGAAGAGTTAGTGGAGCAACAGTATGAGAGAAGTTGGAAATAAGTTTTTGATAGAAGTTGGTGAAACCAAGGAAAGAGTGAATGCCCTTGATGGAAGTGGGAGGTTGCCAATCATGAATGGCAGAGGTTTTGACTGGATCCATGTGAACTTGTCCTTCACCAATGATCATACCAAGAAACTCGATATGAGGGACATTAAAGATACACTTCACAAGTTTGTGAGAGAGACCATTGTAGAGACTGGTGCATCTCTACAGTCGTATCCCCCTTTTTGAACATATTCCATCATCCCTCCATTGCTCTGATATCACTCTCCAGACCTTCCCTACCTAGACTGGATGCTTCCACCAAAGACTGGTACACGGACTATTAGTCTGGATGCCTCAATCTAACGTGGTTGACACAAACTTTCACTTATAAAGTTCATTATATTAGTCTGTCTCTTTCAATCTTATCTTATCAACTTCTCCTGTTATTTCTGATCTTTTACACATGTCCTTCGTACCGCTGAAGACCAATGGGGCCTTTTGGGCCCGATGACTTCCCTTCATAGATTTAACTTCTGTCATTTAGAGTTTTGATCCTTTTTGTGCTTTTTTGTTTCATTTCTCTTTTCCTTGACATATGTTACTCTATTGGTTGTAGTGCGAGTCCTGGGTATGCCTGGACTATAAAGCCATGTACCTTAGAGTTAGAAAATACTTTTGGTTGGATTTACGAACTGCTTGAATCTCTTGTCACCGCCATACCATCACTGTCACCATCCACCATCACTGCTCACCATGATCTCAATGTTTTCCCATCATCTTCTACCTCTTTCTGGACTCCTGGACTTCCCGCATTTCCCTCAGACATCCTTCAGACTAGCATAAAACTAGTTGAGTAAGTCCCCAGACTTCTATCTTTCACTCATCCATTTTACAGAGTCCCTTTTGGGGCGAATATACTCACTCCCCTACCCCCTTTTCTGGCCCAGGACTAGTGGTTCCCACCTCCTAGTCTCCCTCAGCCCTCTTATCATCTTTACACTGTGTTCTCGAAGGTGAAGTTGGACACAATGGGTATGTTCATGATGAAGAGTGAGATTACCATTGGTATGGATACCAAGATCGTCCATATTGCAACAGCTGCCAACTTGCAACTATGCTTGATGTATTTATCTTTTTATTTTCTTTACTTCCTCAAGGATAGATTCACTTATCAAGCACCTTGAACAGGTGCCACCTCTTCATCAAGCATCCAGGATAGGTGCTACCCCTTATCAGACACCTTGGACAGGTACAATCTTCTTATCAACTGCACTGGGTATGCACAATCAAGCTATCTATGCACCAGAAGTGCAATCAACTCATATTAGATATGTGATAACTTTTATCTGCTGATTACTAGCAATCTCTATCTAATCTCTAGAATGGTCCAAACCACCCTCCTATGTTTCACCTTTTCATTATGTCACCATGTCACCTCTTCACACCTTCACCATATCACAGGATACACCTCCAACCCTTCACCTCTTCACCTCTTCACCTCCTCACCTCTTCACCCTGTAGTATGGCTATGTCTTTCCTTCTGATCATATATTATTCTTCCATTCCTGATTCATGCCTTCTCCTCATGCTTTTCATGTGCTGTCACATTATGCTTCTTTATTTATGATCATTCATTAATCTATGATCTCTGCCACATCCTCATGGTCAGGGTTATGCTCCCATTTCATTATTTACATCCCTCCTCCTTATGTTTCTGCTTCTATCCATGCTTTTCCCTCATGTTATGCTTCCATTCCATGGCTGTACTGATACATGTATTATACACATGTTCAGGGACTCATCTTATCTATAGATCTATGCACAACATGTACATATATTTATTTAGTATACTGTATAAAGCCCCCCAAGCAGTGGCCAAGGCTCCCCAGTCTAGCCCTCCTTGGAGTTTTCCCTTCTGCTCCTCTGGCTGACTCACTCCCCTCTCCTTATCCTTATGCAGGTTGATTCTCCTAAACTATGTCCTTAAGAAGTTAGCTACCAAGTGTATTCAAGAGCAAGCAGCCTCAGCAAGAGCTTTAGGTTGTTTCACATATAGATCTTAAGCCAGCATTTGGCAATCATGTCAGTGAATATGTGATTCATGAAGGCCTGGAAGGTGGGGGGAGCATTGCAAAAGCCAAAAAACATAACTGTGGGTTCAAAAAGTCTGAAAGGTGTAATAAAAGCCGCTTTTCATTGGTCAGACTCCTTGATTTAAATGTTGTTATATCCCCATTGAAATTGAATTTGATAAACCAGGTGGAATCCTTCATGTTGTTGATGAGTTCAGAGATTAAAGAGAAAGAATAGGCATTCTGGATGGTGTGAGAATTAAGATAACAGTAGTCCGGGCAAAGGCAAAGAGAACCATTTTTTTGGGGGACAAAGAAGAATGGAGCCACTTGGGGAGATTTTGAAGGAAGGATATGGCCAGTTTTAAGGTGTTCATCGATAAAAGATCAACAAGCTTCTTGTTCCTTGGGGTTGAGAGGGTATACCTTGGTGATCTTAGGGACAAAGGAGGATCTTAGGTCAATAGTATGGTCAAAAGGGCAATGAGGAGGGAGTTGATCATAGGTTTTCTCAAAAAAGATGTCATTGAAGTCATGACACCAAGAGGAGAGAGATATTTCAGCAGGTTGGTTCTCTTGGGCCAGTTGGGTGGACAATGTTATCTTGTTGATGGTTTCTTCCTTCTGGGGGAGGTACTCACTGGGAGACACATCAACCCTATTGGGGTAATGTTCAGTAAATAGAGCAGAAAGTTCATGATCAACATCAAAATCAAGGAGTCGAAGAAGATATCATCATGGGAGTTCCTCTGTGGAGGGAGATGAGGGGATAGTTTTTGGGAGGAAGATAATATGTGTAGACCAATCAATGTGGGGGTTTCAGAAACATAACCAAGGCATTCTGAGAATGATTTGTTTTTGGCCAAGGGATACAACCATAAGTTCAATAGATTCTGGTTGTTTAGTGATATGAACCAAAGGTTGAGCTTACCAAAGAATGGTGCCCTTCTTGTTTAGAGTGCCATCTACATTATAAGCTTCTAGAGGTTCAGGGAGGCATTACATAGGATAGTTCATGAGGGAGAGGAGTTTGAGATTAATAAAGTTTCTGGTGGCTCCGGAGTCGATGAGAGTGGTGGTGACAATGGTTTGCTTTCTGACTTATAACTTTACAGGGAAACAAAGAGTATGTTCATTTCAAGGAGCTACAATTACATGACAGATGAGATGGGAAGGGGACATTGAGGCAGCTTCTTGATTTAAAAATTCTGTTCTACATCAAGGATAGAGACTTTTTTCTTGTTGGTTTCAGATTTGTCGTAACACATTTGAAAGACTTGGAATATTTTGCCCTCATCCTTTCCTTTAGTTTTAAGGGAATTTATGAAAACAGAGAGGAGCAAGGAAGTTTCAACTGGAGGGGAAGGTTAAACTGAAAATATAGTCTCAGTGGTATAGATAGTTTGGGGGTGAGGGGATCAAGGAGTAAAGTTCCTAGGTCTATTGCATTAGGAGGCATTGTGTCCTGTGTTGTAACAGTGGAAGCATCTTCCTTCATGAATACAGTTTGCATGTTCCTGGAGGGTAAGTTTCGAAAGGGTGATGGCATCTACATCCATGGTATTGGAATCTCTGATAGAGGGTGAAGGTTGAAGGGGAGCAAGGAATTTGCCCTCTTTTAGGGCAAGGATTCGCATTTTCTGTGTGTGGAATGTCTTGGCTTTTTCGATCCATTCCTTAATGGTGGAGGGAATGGTTGCCATGGAAAGGATCATGGTGGCAAGTTGTTGGTCAAGGCCTAGGGAAAATTGATCAATGAGGGTGATATCATCTGTGATTCCTGCTCAGGAAGAAAGATTCTGAAAGTTGGTAATATTTTTCTAAAAGCCATTATCGATGACTCTATTAGGGTGCCAGAACAACTTCTGAGTGAGTTTTGAGAGTTCATGGTAAGCAGTGGCTTTGGTATCGAAGGGGAAAAAAGTGGACTCAAAGTTTCAGTGAATTTATTGAACATCAGATTTGCAGGGTCAGCACTGGTGTCGGACATTTTGTCATGCCACATTTTGGAGAAGGAGATTCCTTGTCCTTGGCTCATCTTGTTCAAGGTGGTCATGATTCTCTGGAAGGCGAGGGTGTAGAGATCCTTGTTAATTGAAAAGTACACATGCATGGCTTTAATCCATCATATAGAGTTGGCTGGTTCACCAGAAAAGTCAGTGGAGAGAGCTACTTTAAGTTCGGTGGGCGCTCAAAACATGATAGCAAAGGGGTCCAGTGGTGGTGTTAGTGGATTGGCTGGGGTGCAAGGGTTTTTGTGTCATTGGAAAGTACTAGGTGCTGAGGTTACAACAAGCAGTTCAAGATCAATGTCAATGTTAGAGTGGTGTTTTTCTTTGGGGAGCCTGTAGGCACGCCATACTGCTTGGTCGGAACTCATGGTTGTTAGGTAGGGATGTCCTGTTCCTGAATAGGAGGGACAAAGGTCACACTTATTCTTTTGTTACGCGAAGTGTACGCAAAGGGAATCTATTCCTCAGGAGGTACTCATAAAAAGACTCAACGTCTGAGGAAGAGATAGGACAATGGGGCTGAGGTACAAAGGGCTAGGACAAAGCTTATTGAGGACGTGGGTCACGGTTGATTGAACTTGTGGACACAAGAGTACACTATGATTGTGTAGAATGAGTGTAAGGACTATGAGTACAGGGCAGTGGGATATAAGTACTAGGGGACGCATCATTAGAGAACACTGGGGAAGGTGATAGAAGGATGATGTAAAGGGATGTGTCATCTGCAGCACTAAGGGAAGAATAGGAACTATGAGGCCGATATGAGAGAATCAACTGAGGAGATAACTGTCCAAAGAACAAAAGAGAAAACAATAGAAAGAATCAAAGAAGAACAAACATGGAATTCAAAGGACTAATCAAGAGTAAACCGATCTCCCATACCATCCAAAATAGATTTAAGAAAAGGTGGATTTGTCGTGGAAAGCAAAAGAGAAACAGATGATGGAAAAGGAGAAAAACCATAACAGACTCCATTGGTGACTGGTGCCGGTGACTGCTGACTCTATGCAACACCATTTAGGCTCACAAGTCCTAGTACTGTACTAGTAGCCATGACTCCCATCCCCCTAGAAAGGATGCTGGTGACTTCCTGAGCTTGAAAGCACATGGTATTCATCCAGCTCACCTTGAAGTGCATCAATGCAGCCCCTATCACCTTTGGCAAGCAGGGTTGAGGCCTACTTATTCATAGTGTCAGGGATCTCCAATGCTTCCTTGATGGCCACATGACACAGCTTGGCCTGCTGTTTTACTCAATCTTATTGTATATCAGATCTTGAGCCCTATCACTTTTTTGGAGTGTGGCTCACTCTTTTCTTTGACCATGGGCAAACGACTTGTTGGGTCACTGCAGCACAACGGTTGTGTAATGACAGTGCAATTCTCTTCAAATAGTGACCGCATTGCTGCTGCTACAGCCAAAAACCCAGATGTGAAGTTGATCCACATCTACAAGTAACAGGCTTTGTGTGTAGCAAGGACTCTCTTCTGGAAGAGGAAAGTCATGCCCAGAGTTGTGTAATGATAGTCATGCCAGTGGCCACTGATTTGCTGCATACACACTGGCAGATGAGGGCCACACAGTGGTACATGTACAATGACAATGATACCAAGTGGAACTCACAGCAGTGAACATCACAAACCTGTCCTATGGGTTGGAAGTAGTGCTAGTGAGTTGCAGTTGTCATGAAGTACTAGGTCCATATGTTCAAGGCTACTGCAATTTATATATATTGCGGTCATTGCGTGTTGCACTGGCAGGGGCTGTATGTAATAAACCTACCTCGTGTTCTCCAACCCGAATCAGGCAAGCTCTGGTTTCTTGCTCTGTGTTGTATCCCAGAAAAAAGGTGGATCACCATCATCATGTTTACCGATGAGTGGATATCCAATATCTAACCTCCATCCTTTAGTGATGATCCAATATTGGACATACAGAGAAGAGACTCATCTTCTCTTTTGCAAGTTGAGCTGTATGCAATGAGCTGCACAGGATGTTTCCTTGTTTCAATCTCATCTGTTGTCCTGATAATCACAACATTTTGTGCATGAAGCTCCACTTCTCATTCTCATTTGCACTCATCAATTGATCACCAGTAACTTGCAGATCCTTTTTATTGTACAATAACAGAGACCCAGTATTGTAAAATATTGGCCACATACCCCTGTTTGCAGTCACTTCACTTTTTGCCTATCCTGGCTTTGATGCCCTGCTTGCTTTTGAGCTCTTGCCCAGCCCTCATGGATTCAACCAACATCAACTCATGCTCAAATGTGTGCAGTTCTGGCCACAAAAAAAGTTTTGTCTATCCAACCTCCTCCATTCAGACAGGTAGTGCATGGAGCGATGTCAAATTGTGTTCTGAATCCCTCACACCCTCATTCCATTCCCACCACTATCATTTATCTTCCATGCCCTCCCCATTCCCAGTGACCTACAAAGCCCTGCCTACTGTGTCCATCTCACTTTCTGCAGCTTGCTTGAGTGGTGTCAAAAGAGACTGGTTTTGTGGCTCAGGGGCACAAGGCTTGGAACTGGACCTTCTAGATATGACAAGCATCGTTCCATTTCGAAGTATGCTGTTGGATGGCTGCATGGACGTGGAAATATTTGACGGGACATACATTCCTGGTCCTAACAGCCACTCGCTGTCTGCTTTTCACAAACATCGCTCCACACACTCTTCTGTTTCTTCTTCACAGGATAGTCTTGGCAAGAGCACAAAGCAAAAACACCCAAGGAAAAGCAAGCAGCAGATAGCAGAACTGTGGTGGTTGGGTGTCATTCATCAGAGTATCTTGCACAGCATCGAGGCTCACCAATCTATTAGGAAGCTAGACTCCTCTGACATGTTACTGTCTGGACCACACAACTTTGACACTATGGATTGTGTGTTGGTTGAAAAGATGCAAAGAAGGTTGGCCAAGAATGGTTGTGCTGAGGGGTGGGCACTGCCTAGTCCCTTGTTACGAATATCATCATCAAGTATATCAGTGCTGTCTCTAAATCTCTTAGTGCTGATCAAGAATACTACCAACTGATTCAACTCCACTTGCACACTCACCAGAGTCGACTCATATTACTCTGGATGGAACAACCATCCTTTTGCTAACATCCCCTTGTGCTTTATTGTTAGTCATTCCCTATTCCCAAATCCCATCTTTCACATCCATATCCCACAGGAGATGCCACATTCATTTTGATATCCCACAATACTCTGGTCAATCTCAGTCCCATCTAAGCATTCCTTGATGCTCATCATTCCCACCCATATGAATGGAGACAGTTCCTAGTAATGTCACATCATCTGAAACATTGTAGAATCCATCCGTTTGGGATGGATTGAACTCATATTTACATTTGACTCAGTTTGGCTTAATGGAAATCATTCTCAAGTTGATTTTTCCTTTCAAATCATTGATTTGCATACTGGCATGTCAATGGAAATCAAGAATTTAAAGTGGTGGTCATGCTCTAAGAAAAAAGCATTTTCAGCCAAAGCACTTCTATACGTGGGAAATGCCCTTGTGCAATGCAAATCAAAAATTTTAAATGTAATGTAAGTACATTCTCAATCACCCATCACATCGAGCGCTCATTGAGCATTGTAGTAGACATGGAGCATATAATAGCATCCAAACACCAATCTCATCTCTATGTCCAAGTTAGGAAATCTGGGATTTGCACCCGAAATTGAACATGTGGATCTAGACTTTATCCTATTGCCAGACTCTAAGATTAAATGCTTGCTCCACTTGTTCATCACCTTCTATACTAACAAAATGTCTTGGAGTTACAGGATCTTCATCCATCAGTGTTGGCCAGTTGAGATCTATTTGCTTATATGTGCTCTTCGACTTTCCTGCCTGTCATTGTAGGGCTGTTCCAACTTTGTCATAGTGATGGAGATTGATACTAGTATCGTTCCCTTCACTGAATACAACCCAAACTATCCAAGAAGTTGGAATGCACTTCACTCCACGCTTTTGGAGAGTCTGGCCATTGGTATCACCCAGTTGTATTATAGCTGTCAAAGGAGTCCTGAACGTAGTCTTACCTCCCTTCTTGTTGCCCTCCTTCACCTTCTCTGTGGATTCTTGCACAGTTCCATTACTCTGATCCAGTCATTGGATTTTGGTGGGTCTTCATTGCATTGTTTGTCCTCACCATCACTAATGTTTAGTCAGATATGGTGTGTAAAGCTAAAGGTACTTCAGGTATGCCATTGGCCCCTCTGGACGTTCGTCCAGTCAGTCCTCCTCATGAGGGAAATTTGCCACTACCAATGGAGACTCCTCGCTACTGCCAAATCAAGCCAACCATACATGTTGCTGGATTTGTTCATCAAGTAGGACAACAGAGGGCTTTGCTGGAAGCAAAGGAGATTGCTGCTGAACCTCCCTCTGTGAAACCCTCCACTGATCAATCTGCTGCCATTGCCCTGTCTCCTGTTGCAAGTCCAGTGGTCACCCCACCTCCCTTTGAGGCACCTTTGGTCACTCTATTACATTTGGTTTCTAGTCCAACAACAGCTTCATCCCTCTCTACAACTCCACCATCCACTGAACAATTAGATGCATACAGTTGGAATAAGAGCCACAGTTAGGTGATTACTGCTATGAACCATTGGAATCTTTGACCCTCATACCTGGCAAAGCACAAGAAGGAAGAATGCTTTCGTGAGGGTGTTCCTATGGACGCACCACGTAAGTTTCTCATCTTCAAGATATCCCATAGTATTTTATAATCTCATATCATACAGTCACTTCCTCATTGCATGGCAGGCTATATATGGGATTCAAGGAAGCCAACAAGGATAATTGGCAAGAAATTCTAGAGATCCACAGCATGTTGAAGCTCTCCAAGTCTTCCTCTATCATGGTTTTGCAATGCACACAAACATTTAACAAAATCTACAGGCAGACAACAAGCCTAATAAATCCCAACCCTTTGATGTAAATTACGCTAATCTTTTTCCTAGCTTGATGCTGTGATGGCCAAGTACGGATTCAAGGTGACTTTAGTGATGTGCGACAACACCATCAATGAGGATGTATTGCTTGCTTTCATGCACACAATCAGTGCAGCAAATAGTGTAAGTCAAGGATGCTATGAGAGGCTCACAACTAATATTATTTCAGTTTTTCAAGACTCGCTGCCATGCTAACAAGAATGCTATCATCGGGCACCTAAAGTCACACATCTAGTAAGTTCTGTTTGTTGACCTTCTTTGAATTGTCTAACCAACTTCCAGCAACAATGTTTCCTTGGAGATTGTCAGTGACACCTTTGGCGATGCACAACCTAAGGAAGTAGGTGGGATACTAGGGCACTCAAAAGAAGCAGGGAAGATCCTCATTGCAGCATGTACTGAAACAAATGAGGTTGCCAATGAGAAGAGTGA
The DNA here is from genome assembly GCA_038093115.1 of Hortiboletus flavorubellus. NCBI lineage: Eukaryota > Fungi > Basidiomycota > Agaricomycetes > Boletales > Boletaceae > Hortiboletus > Hortiboletus flavorubellus. Next base: position 27,254 of record JBBPRR010000006.1, read on the forward strand.
CACTGCTACACTGAGCAACAAAACTGTTGCAATGTTTGCAACATTTGGATTGTCAAGCTAATAACTTGGAAGGTATTGATCCTAGACCCATCAACCCAGGTATCATTAGAAAGCTCTAATCGAGGGCTTTCCAAATATATATATATTGCTTAGGTAATTCTTACTCTATCAGGCAATATTCTAAACTTAATCAAGGGTACTTATTGCAACAGTTTTGTTGCTGATGTTGTAAAGTATGGAAATTCTATGTTGTTATAAGCTATTACATAAGAAATGAGTCATGTGATGCATAATAAGTTCCCCATGATGTAAACACATCCAAATACCACCGCTTTGTCCACTACCATCATCATGAAATCCCTCTCCATTGAACAAACCAATCAAATTCTTCATTTTTTGAAATTGGGTCAATCAACTCGACAAATCTCTCATGCTACTGGTATAAACCACTCCACCATCAGTAGACTTCACTCCAAACTTCGTCCTGACTTGCCCAAAGCCTCTGGTGGCCGTCCATCCATCATTACTTCTACTGATATGTGACATGCCATTTGTCTTATTGGAATTGGAAAGGCTGAAAATACTGTCCAGATCACCAGAACCCTTCAGGATGTCAAGAACCATCCTATCTCTGCTCAGACTATCCATCGTCACCTTAGGAAAGAGGGTATGAAAGCTGTGGTGAAGAAGAAATGTCCCTTGCTTTCTACAAAGTATAAACAGGCAAGATTGGATTTTGCTCTCAGCCACCAGGACTGGACTGTGGAGGATTGGAAGCATGTTATATGGTCAGATGAGACCAAAATTAATCGCATCGGGTCAGATGGCAAGAAATGGGCATGGAAAAAGGCAGGAGAGGGTCTTAGTGACAGACTTGTGAAAGGAACTGTTAAGTTTGAAGGAGGATCAGTGATGATATGGGGCTGTATGACCTGGGAAGGGGTTGGAATGGCTTGCAAGATTGATGGTAAGATGGATGCTGACCCTTATGTGCAGATTATGGAGGAGGAACTTCAGCAAACCTTGCAATATTATGGCAAAACTACAGAGGATATCATTTTCCAGCAGAATAATGACCCCAAGCATACCAGTAGAAGAGCCAGGGAGTGGTTTGCTGAGCATGGGCTTGAAGTCATGGTATGGCCTGCTCAATCTCCAGACCTTAACCCCATAGAGCATCTATGGGTTATTCTCAAAAGAAGGCTGGTAGAGTATTCTGAGCCACCCAAAGGGATTATTGAACTTTGGGAGCGCATACAAACAGAGTGGGAGAGGATTGGAGTGGATCAGTGTCAACAATTGATTGAAAGTATGCCTAGAAGGGTTCAGGAGGTCATCAAGGCTGATGGAGAATATACTTCATACTAGTTTGTAATGTGCTTAATATCAGCAACAAAACTGTTGCAATGAGTACCCTTGATTAAGTTTAGAATATTGCCTGATAGAGTAAGAATTACCTAAGCAATATATATATATTTGGAAAGCCCTCAATTAGGGCTTTCTAATGATACTTGGATTGATGGGTCTAGGATCAATATCTTCCAAGTTATTAGCTTGACAATCCAAATGTTGCAAACATTGCAACAGTTTTGTTGCTCAGTGTAAATTGATCACTTAGGGTCAGATGGGCATGAAAAAAGCCATATGAGAGGTAATAGATTGGTGGAGAAAACTATCAAGCTTAAGGAAAGATATGTAATGGTGTAAAGGTATATGATTTGCCAGGGTGTTTGATATGTTGCCAAGATTGATGGTAGGATGGATGGGCACCCATACATTTATATTTTGAAGGATGAATTGCTAAATATTCTATAGGACTGTGGTTTTAATTCTTCTGATATAATTTTTCAACAAGATAATAATCCCAAGCACACCTGCAGGAACTGAAGTAATGGCTAGAAATGTAATATTTTGTGGCTGCCTGCACAATCTCTCACTTGAAATCCCACTAAATATCTTTGAGGTCATCTCAAAAAGATGCACATAGCTTTCTAGTGGGGTTGAGAGATTATATGATGATAGGAGTTATAAATTAATAAGTGTGTGAACTTTTTTAAACTCAGACATAATGTTTATATATGGATCGATGTATGTGAGACCAAATATTACCAAATATCAATTAATTTTATCAAGATTGCACCTTACCCACCAAAAGTGAATAAACTGTTGCAATGGACCTGTCATTTTAAAATGGCCATATGTATCTCCACTGCCACAGTGCCAAATCACATGACTGAGGGACCAACTTGTAGCTAGCAGTATGTACATAATTTTGTCTGACTCATGCTAAGCGAGATTCCCACAGGTGATTGCAGTGCATTTTGTACATTGGATTGGGGTTAGACATTGCAATGGTTTTTGAAGTCACTGTACTTGTCCTAAGATACTCAAGATAGTAGAAAAAGGCAAATCCAGAAAGATAAAGTTGGGTTCCTGGTCAAGAATGAGAATCAAGGTATGAGCAAGAAAAAACAATGATGGTGATGAGGTTGAAGACTTGGAGATGAGTGGAAAATGATGTCAAAATGTAGATATTGCATTTCAAATAAGATATAGGATCTATAGTCTGGGAAATATCCAAGACATGGAAAAGGAATATATAATTATCAAAGTGGTGATCAAAAGCTATGAAGTAAAATAATCTTCACTATCATAGGTAATTATATTGCATAGTAAAGAACAAGGAACCATACATGCAGGTACTAACCCCCCTGCAGTTGTGTATAGCCAATCCTGTTGGAGTGCACAACGCGTGATCCAACAATGAATTCCAAACATTATCCTATTTCCTATATATATTTATACTTTGGTTTGCTATTCTCTTCATCCGTTCCATTGTATGGTTGAAGGATAAATTGTGTCATTCGTTCCTATTACCATTGTACTTATTGTACGCCCAGTTGACGCATGCCTAGGTACTTAATATTATCATCTGTTCCATCATACAGTTGAAGGTTGACACATGCCTAGCTTTAATAGGTTATGAGCCCCAGTGTCGTACATTAGCCCATGCCATCCTATCTAGGCCACAAACATTAACCTGCCAGACTGCACTAACAGTGCTCTGGTCTTAATTTCTCAGGGCAGTATTTGGAACACACTGTGCCCTATTGTGGAATCTATTAACTTCCCCAATCCCATCGTGTCTGTGAATGTCATAGTGTGTTTCAGAATTCCCATTTTCAGATCTGGTTCCCATCTTTATGGTCACTCCAACCCCATTCATTTCCCATATAAATATGGGGACCAATCTGCAGCTCTATCATGACCCCCCTACTATTTATAATTGCATCTGGGCTCAGAGTGCTCATTCCACCTCCGTGTTGGCACCCACACCCGTTTACATTCCCCACATCATGTTGCCGCCTTCTAGACCACCCAGCCCACTATCCCCTGATGGTATGGAGGTGACTCCTTATCCAGTAGCCTCAATGATGGCGCTATTTCTGGCAATCAGTAAGATTAAGCTTAGTGCTAGCGATGCCATCAAAGTTGTGACTACCACACTGGATTGTGGTACCAACAACTGGTCCAAATGGAATGTGAACTTCAAAAACTACCTACTTTCAAAGCATACATGGTCCTATGTCCTGGGGATTGTCAGTTGCTCCAGTGAGGCAGTGAATCTCCTTGGTGCTGTACTTTGGGATGCCAACAATGAGGCAATTGTTACCATCATGCATGGGTGCTGCTCCCTTGAGGAGAAACTTTTCTTGGAAGGGGAAACCAATGCTTATCATACCTGGAACACTTTGTAGGAATGTCATGAGCAAATCAGCCTGATTGCACAAATCACGCTAATTTAGAAGCTCTTGCAGCTATGCTACAAGAAGATGGAATGCTTTGTGAAGACAAGCCTTGAGATCTCTGAGGCCATGCGCCACATCTATGCTATGGAATTATCGTCTGCTGATACATTCTTGCTCATGATGATGATGAATGTGATGTCTAATGATCTACTGCACATCCACAACCAAGTGGCTGACATGATCGTTTGTAGCTCTGCCAGTCACCCATACATGCCACTCATGGCCCACACTTGTCTTGAAATGGAACAGCAACTCCTCAACTCCAGGACCATGTCCTCCACCCCCCTTGTTCTCGCTGCCATGGCTGAATCTTTTCGCCCCACCAAGACTTGCACTATGTGCAGTAAGCCTGGCCACCTCAAGTGCTGCCAGAATCCCAAGTGCCCCCTGGGCTATTGCATTGGTCACAGCTGGCCTGAATGCTTTAGCAAAGGTGGTGATCATGCTGGGCAACAGGAGGCTGTTCTTCAGGAAAAGGCTAACCAGCGACGTGGGGTGTCCACTGTGGCCACCTCTGCCAAACCAGATACTATATCCACTGGAAAGCCTGGCATGGTTCACTATGATAGCACTAGGCATGTATACTTCATTGACCCTATGACCAACTCTGCGTTTATTCTCCATGATACCCTTGCCATGGGGAGCTCTGCTACTACTCACATCCAGGAGTTTGCTGGCCTTGCTTCCATTGTTTTTTTCCTGGTGGTCGCTGTACCTCTCTTGCCACATGATATGGATGAGTTTAATACTTTCTTCCTTGACCTTTCTGGACTCCATGCTTTGGTGGATTGGCACACACACTCCCATTCTGTTGACCTTGCAAACCTCACTTACCAGGCACTAAGTCCACACAACCCCATGGCCATCAACCCTTCAGTTACACCCTTCTTCCTGGACACTGGAGTGTCTATATACATCAGTAACTGTGCTGATGACTTTTACCATTTGTGTTCCATCCCCCCTCATGCTGTGTATGGTGTTGGTGGCTCTGCTGTCCAAGCTGTTGGGATTGGTTCCATTCATCTCATTGTTGCAAAAGGTATCTATGTGATCCTTGACAATGTCCTCTTCATCTCTGTGACTAATGTTTGTCTTATCTCCATGTTGGCTCTCACATCTTCCTTGCATTGCATTGCTTACGTTGCTAACTTTGCTTGTTAGGTTACTTCTGCGAATGGGATCCATGTCCTTTCAGGTACCCTTACTGCCTGCTGTCTTTATGCTGTTTCTGGTGGCCAGCTTACCACTGCTCATGCTTATACTGCTTCTGGTGGACCTATGTACCCTTGAGACGTGGCACCATCACCTCGGTCACACGAACTACTATGCTGTTGCTGAGCTTGCTGCAAAGGACTGGGCAAATAGTATACATGGTATATACCTTTCCCTTTCCCCTTTCCCTTCCTCTCTTCCCTTTCTTGTGAACACTGTATTCTCAGCAAGCAGACCCATTCCTCTGTGTCAAAGGTCAGGAAGGGGGTATGGACAGGTAGAAAGTTGGACATTGTGCATGTTGACCTTTTGGAGCATCCCAACCATGTCTCCAGTTCTGGGAATTGCTATGTTCTTAACATAATAGAAGACTTTTCCTTGTACTACTGATCCATTCCCATTGTAGTCAAATTTGAGGCATTTCCTGCTCTACAGGCTTGGGAAATTGCTCGTGAGGTGGAGACTGGATTGTATGTTGGCATCCTTCAATCTGATAATGGGGAGTTCAAATGCTCTGACTTGAAGGACTGGCTGGCCTCACACAGGACCTTGCATCAATTCATGGCATCTCACACTTCGGCTTAGAATGGTCACATTAAGAGTGTTCATTGCACCCTCATGGGAAAGGCCCATGCTATGCACTCCTATGCACAGGTGCCAGTCCACTGCTGGGATGAATTTGTCCTCACTGCTTGTTATCTCACCAATCATACACCTGTCAAATCACAAGTTGGGTGGACTCCCTATGAGTGGTGGTATGGGGCCCCATCAAACCTCTCCCACCTCCGTGAGATTGGCTGTCATACTTTCATGCTTGTCTAGAACCAGCATAATGCCAAAGTTTTTGACCGGTCTATCGAGTGTGTGCTGATTGGCTACTCTCTGGAGCCTACTGCTACTACCATTGTGCTTTCAGAAGGGTATTTACCTTATACCATGTCTCCTTCATTGAATCACATCAGTCACCTTTTCCTGCCTCTGATCTACTGCCAGCTCCCATGCCATCTTCCCCTCTATTGATGATGTCACCCTCACCTACCACCCTCCCATCCCCTTTAGTTCCTCCTATTGAAATATTTAGGATTTATCCTTATCCTGTCTGGATCACTCTTCATGATTACTAATTCATTCTAGACTAATGACATCATTGTTCTAGACCGATGACATCATACTTATTCTTATCTTTATATGACATCATATTATGTATATCATTATGGTGACATATCACACCATTCTCTTGGCATATTGCGCCATACCTTGTGCACCTTTTGCTATTGGCTGCTTACTGCTGCGCATTGGTGTGCATTACACAGCCCTTCATCCTTTATGAATATTTTTACAATACGTACAAACAATCTTGTACTGTATATAAACCTGGCTCTTTCTGAGCCCACAAAAAAGTTCTTTACTTCGTATCACGATAGTGAATAACTTCTAGCAACTTGTTTGCAAATGCACTACAGCAAGTGAATACTCTCCCTCACTGAATTTACCCTTCTGCTGTTGCCTCTGCACCTAAAGAGACTAGCAATCTCTTTACCTCCCCCACTTTGTCACTCTTCCTGTGTCTCTTGGCCCAGTAAAAAACATGCTGCAGCCATTGGTGTCCCTTATGTCCCTGGGATTCAATGTGCTGTCATTGCTATGGCTGCCACTGAAGCCCAGTCCCTTCCTGTTCCTGATATTGACAATGATGATTGGTTTGCTGGGAGCACTACTGAATCCTTCCCTGTTGACCCTGCTACCTATCAGGAGGCCATGGCATCTTTTCATGCTGCAGAGTAGACTTGTGCTCTCCAAGAGGAGTTTGCATCTCTTAGGGATTTTGGTGTATATTATCTTGTTTTATGCTCCTCTGTTCCAGCTGGTTGCTGCATCATGTGTGGTCATGTGATTTTCAAAGTCAAGTGCAATGAGCATGGTAACCTATCTTGTTTCAAGGCATGCTATATTTGTCGTGGTTATTCTGCTGTCTATGGTCAAGACTACACTAAAACAACTTCTTCTACTATGTGCATGGAGTTCTTCCATGCTCTGGCCCACCTTGGTGCTGCACTGGATTGTGAAGCAACTGAATATTAAAACAGCTTTCCTCAATGGTGTCCTTGAGCCAGATAAGGTTTGTTACATGGAGCAGCCCGATGGCTCTGTTGAATTTGGTTTTAAGGACCATGTATGGGAACTGCAGCACAGGCTCTACAATATGAAACAGGGCAATTGTGTCTGGAATAAGACGCTTTATGCTCAACTCATTGCTTGGCATTTCACCTGTTTTGAGTGTGAGTACTATGTCTACTACTAGTGTGATGACACAGGTATTGTTGTGGTGGCCATCCATGTTGATGATTTCTTTATGCTTGGCAACACCTCTTTCACTCTTGCTATCTTCAAATCCCAGCTGCAGACCCATTGGCAGATCTCAGATGGTGGCCCTGTACATTTTCACATTGGAATTGCCATCAAGCATGACCGTCCTACCCATACCATTGTCCTATCCTAGATGGTCCTTATTAACTGCATTGTCCAATAGTTTGGCCTTGCTGACGCTTACCCCATTTCCACCCCCTTCAAGCCTAAAGCTTACCTGTCAAAGATTGCCTCCCCTACCACAGATGAGGACTGTGATGCCATGTCATGCACCTCTTATTGTGAACTTGTTGGATCTCTCACATACCTTGTGATTGGCACTCGCCCTAACATTGTCTTTGCTGTCAACCAATTGTGTCGTTTTCTCGATTGTTATGAGAAAGCTTATTGGGATGTGGTGAAACATGCTGGTACTTCAAAGGCACATGCAGTTTTCATCTTGTGCTTGGTGGTGACCATGTTATCCACCTCCTTGGTTACACTGACAGCAACTATGCCTCATGTCCCGACACTCATCACTTCACTAGCAGTTACTGCTTTTTCCTTGGTTCTGAAATGATCTCTTGACGCTCTTGCCACCAATCACTTGTCACTCTCTCCATATGTGAGGCTGAGTATGTTGTCACCTCTGAAGCCTCTTAGGAGCTTGTCTGGTTGTGGGAACTCCTTGCTGGCCTGGATCTCTAACAGACCACTACTTCCCCCTTGCTTTGTGACAATAACAGTGCTATATATTGTGTTGTTCAATGACCCTGCCTTCCATTCCAAGCTTAAACACATGCCTATCAAGTTCAACTATGTGCGTGAATGTGTCCAGGACAGACAGATCTACCTCCATTGGGTGCTAACTAAACAGAATGTCACTGATGCTTTCACCAAATCTCTTCCACATGACCTTTTCATCCAGTACTGCACTCATATGGGACTGCAGGACCCCATATGAGGAGGAGTCACATTGCAGGAGTAGTTTCTTTTTTCTCGCTTTCCTTTTACTATTCTCTTCTTCCGAACCATACACCCTTTCTCTTGTATTCCATTACTTCTTTGTTCACTCCTTCTATCCTATCTACTCTACTTCCACACTTGGGTTTCTTTTCATCCACTTCTGATCCATGGTTCATACATTGAGAAGGAGTGTTGGAGTGTGCAATGTATGATTCAACAATAAATTCCAAATGTTATCCTATTCTCTATATATATTCATACTTTGGTTTACTATTCCCTTCATCTGTTTCATCATACGGTTGAAGGGTAAATTGTGTTGTTCGTTCCCATTACCATTGTACTTATTGCATGCCCAGTTGATGTGTGCCTAGGTACTTAATATTATCATCTGTTCCATCATATGGTTGATGATTGACGTGTGCCTAGCTCTAACAAACCCTACAAGAGAATAAGATAAAAGTGTTCTAGAGTGATTCAGATGGAAAGAAGATTAAGATCACATACGACATGGAGATGAAATAGATATAATATGTTAGTTGTCAATTGGCTGGGACTGAATTAAAACAAATACTCAAAAACAAAAGAAACAAATTGAAAATATATAAAAAGGGTCCAGATCCACTTCAATAGACATGAGGTGTAATAGCAGCCTTGTGCAATACTTTGGATGATTTAGAGAAAGCTAAGATAGGGGAAAATTCTATATGTGACTACATATAGAGTTCTTGGCTCTTACATCCTGGAGGTACTTTGATTCTAATTGTCCCCAGTCAATCATGTGATCTTGTTGATTGCAGATCTTAAAATATAAACAATAACATGAACTTGCATAAAACATGACCATTTGTCATCCTGTTTGTCCTTTATATCTCTTCCCACTTTTTTTATTCTTGCCTTTAGCAAGCCTCCTGCCATTGAGCAAGCTAAGGTGGATATCTTGAACATAGTTACAAAACTTGAGATTCAGCTAAATGACATGTTGTGGTTAATTTCAGATGACAAAGAAGAAATTGTAGACTTGCATCCATTCATTGTTCTAACAAGCCAAGAAACTCAGTGTCAACACCATCTTTGATGAGGGCCTTCAAAAACAAATAGTGTAAGCAAACATTCTGCCAAAGAGTACCTTGACCACTTTCCACTATTACATATGTCTGTTTTAGCACCCAACTCAAATACAAGTGCTTGCCTACAAAAGCTTGCACTATTTTTCCTCTAATATTGATAGACAATTCTACTTATTCACTTGGGATATTTTTTGTACTCATTTCATCTCCTCTGCCATCATCTCCTCTGTTCTATGCTTCTTTACAGCAACACCACCTCTTGGACTTGGATTACTAAGAATGATTCTGTTACAAAAATCCTCTGGATTTCCAAGGAGACTAAGTAAGAACTTTTATTATTTCTTGGGGACTGGTATTGGCTGGATTCTATTGAGCTTCCTTTTCCTTTTGTGCCTTATGGTTCTTGTTTTGATTCTTTCTAGAATACTTAGGATTTTGCTTCTCCTTTTGATCTTCTATCCTATATGAAACTCTGCTTTTGTTTTGCTTCTATACTTCTTTCACTTTCAGATTCTTGATCTGTACTATTCCAGTATTCCATTCCTGATCTAATTCCTTTTATGAATGCATTTTCTTTTAGAACAATATTCTATATCATTCTGTTTCCCTTTTAGACACTGCTTTTTTCAAGACCTACCCTCACATACTGTATCAGTATATATATATTCACTGTACTTGTAGTTGCCTCATTTAGTTTTATGCAATTCAGCATTGTATCCAGCTCACTTCTGAACAAAGTAGCAGCTCTTGCTGAGACTTTCATCAAATCTAGCCTTGAATTTCCCCTTTACTCACATGTAGTGGGACCTCATCTTAGGAAGATTCATCCTTAACTTGAAACCATGTCATCTTTTACACTTGTCTAAGTGCTGTTCTAAAAGTTATTTCATATTCAATATTAACAGGTTCTAATGCATGAAAAACACATATGTAAATTGTAACTATGTTATACATACAGCAATTAAAATCCAAGCTAAAGACTCTTCACACCACTATACAGAATTGGTCACTTATCCCCTCTTTTACCTCCACACAACTACTTAGTTCCAAAATCAATCCCTTTTTCATTGTTGCTGGCTTAGTGCCTACTACTTGTTCTTTTACCTGCTCACAGCCCACTTGTAAAGCTTGCTTTTGGGATTCAGGTAGTCCTCCTGGACTCAACCATTCTATGGCACATTAACTCATATATCTACCTGCCCCCTCTTTCAGTGCCTGAGTGATTAGAAATCTGATGCCTCTTTTGTCCTTTCATTAAGTTTTCAGTAGGTAAATTTCTATCACCTTCCTTTTTTACAATTTGAACTATGTATCTCTGGGCAGTCAGGACCCACATCCTATCTCTTTCTCTGTTCTGATTTAACAGCTCTCACCAAAACCCCTTTTACTCTCTATATATTTATTGACTACAATTGAGTTTAACCTTCACCTGCTTTTCTTATTCAATATGGTAGTTATAGTTTAGGCTTATTTGTTTGTCCTCACAAGACATGTGCCTTCAAAGAAATTGATTAAAAACAAACAAACAAACAAACAAAACTTCTATCCTGATAATGGAATGATATGGCAGAAATCCATCAACAGTAAGAGAGGGAATACAGGAAGGCAGCTGTCAAACTAAGAAGTTGGTGAGCCAGGTTGTATCTGCACTTGTGTAAAGGTAAGTGACCAATACAATTCAATTATTAGAGACATTAATATCATATAATGTGTCACTTGCAGAGTGGTAGTGAATAAGAAAGAGGATGAAGAAAAGGAGAACAAGAGAAAATAATATACATTCTCCCATGTGATGCATGCCAAAAAAGTGGAAAAAAATGCATGGGTCTGCTGGAATAAACCTGCAACCCATATGCCAAATGGAAGATAAAGTGCAGCAAGTCAACCAGAAGAGGTGGACAGTTGAGAAGAGATGTGGTACTGGATGTGAATCCCAAGGACAAGGGAAAAAAAGAAGGTAAAGGAGGTAAAGACTCCTATTATATCATGTCTCTCTTCCACTGAGCCTTTCTAATAATATTCTTCAGTATGCTCCCCTGTTTATGTGGTCCTACTTGCATATAAGGCTCCTGTTCCATTGTCATCCAGCACAGATATGATGGAGCTGCTTTTTTTTGCAGAGTCTCTAGCTTCTAAATCTAATACTTGAAACACCAATGCCCACCTGGGGCTTGCTGTACCTAGCAAGGCCTTCCAGAGGCATGCTTAACTAGAGCTAGTTGGTAGCAACATTAGTAAACCAATTGGTCAAGCGCAGATGGGTTATGGGAGAACTCCAGGAGGACAAGACTGGGGATGCCAGTCGAGTTGGTCCTGGTATATATACTATCCAGAGTATGTACATGTTGTGGTACTATATAGTATCTATGTACTGTATAGTAACTAGCTGTGCATGACGAGTCAGGATGAGTTATAAGGAGTCATATAGAGTCCGGGCACAGCCCTGTGAGTCAGTGTGAGTCATACTGAGTCAAGGCATAGCCATAAGGCAATGCAAGGCAGTGTGCACGTTGCATACATGTGTTAGAGATAAGCATAGCCATAAGTATAGCCATAGGCATGAGGCATACAGGAATAGCAATAGGCATAGGTATCTACATAGCCATATGTGCATGAGGCTGCGATAGGAGACATAGCCGAGGATGCCGAGGGGATGAGGCATGGAGGCAATGCATAGCAGTGCACATGTGGAACACATGAGGCATGATAAGGGAATGACTCATAGATAGGAATGATAAGAGATAAGTCATGAGTCATGAGTAGTCGTGACGAGTCATAAGCATAGCCGAGCATAGCCATGAGGCAGTGCGTGTCATGAGTCATGAATGACAATAAGGACATGAGGCATGACATGAGGCCAAGGATGGCTGTGTGGCAGTGCGATGCAATGTAAGGCAGTGATGAGGCTGTAGTTGATGAGCCAGGACAAGTCACAGTATAGCCTTATGGCAATGCAATGCTATGGCGTGGCAGTGCATGGCTGTGTTGTGAGGAGTCATGGTGAGTCAGAGTGAGTCACAATGGTAACAAGCATAGCCATAATGCTGTGCCAGTGTCCATATGGTATGAAATGAGGTGAAGGCTGTGCATGGCTGTATACATGCAAGGTGAGCCGATGTGTCATATGTTGAGCGTGGGAGCATGATGTCATGTGATGTCATAGGATGTCATGTGATGTCATGTGACCAAATAGTCACATGGTCGATATTGAATGAGTGTGTTGAGTTCAATGAGAGATAGGGGCTATTTAGCGAAATGCTTTGTAGAAAGCCCAGAAAAATAGAGATAAATAAGGGAAAAATAGGGGCAAATACCAGTGGTTGTAACAATACTGATGAGGGTGAGGATGACATAACTCCTGGAAAGAAATCCAAGACTACTGATGAGTTTTTTAGCATGACAATTAAATCTACCAAACTTGCTTTTATTACTTTGTGCATCTTGATGTACAAAACAATGGAGTATCTTTCAGATCTCTAGGCCAATGCCTAATGGATGGAAACATATGTGGCAGTCCAGTGATCTGAGCTAGAGATGTTAGAGGGGTAGTAATGAAACAGTTGTGAGGGGGCCACATCTTCTGTATATAGTATAATCTATTACATATATATATACTTGTTTTTCATTTTGAAAGGTGGATCATTGCATTAAGGCAGCTTAGTGGAGGTGATGTATTTTTGGGCTCCAATGTTAACAATTATTTTTATAGTATCATTCATTATTGATGTTTTGTTTCTTTTTTCTCTAATCCTTGATGTTGGTAGGATTTATGCCTGCTTATTTTTTCATGTATTTCATCTCCCTTGTTTTCTCCATTCATTCTTCAAAGGCCTCTTCCTTGGGGACTCTTGACAATATCTGAAAGTTCTTTTCTTTTTTCCCCCATTTCTCTCTCTCCTCTGCTGCAAGCTTCCATTCGAACATCCATAAGGCTATGGCAGCCTTCAAAACATCATGGAAATGAATCTTAAACCAGTGCCCTTAGAGAAAAATGGTCTATCATGAGAGTTTATTATCCCACAAACTTAGAGTGTCATGTATTCTTGCTCTAGGATCTCTTCTGGGGGCTCTATTGTGTATGTCTTCAAGGAAGAACAAGTGAATAGCTTGTGATCCAGGCCCTGTCTTTTCAAACTCTATTAGCTCTGATGATGTTATTTCTATGATTGTCAAAGCTTCTCCTCAAATCAAACCTTTAGAGTGTGTATGGTTACAGAAAAACCATGGTTTTTCATCGGAGTTTCCTCACTATGTTTTTTCAGCCAAGATACCGATGTAGCTGAAGTTAGCGCCACAGAGCATCTAGTATGGTGAGTGATGTCATCGCTGTCAGAGGAGACGGTGGTATCCACAAGGCCAACATGCCCCCCTGCAAGTCCCAAAAATCACCGAAAGGAAAATCCAAGGCCGCTGGTGGCCATGAATCGGACCAGAGCAAAGGAACTCCATCAGCACTATGGAGTGACAGTGATACCAAATACTTGATCGACCAAGTTGTCACTTGCCAGGCAAAGGGCGGTGATGGCATGAATTTCAAGCCAGCATTCTGGCAATCTCTCGCTGAGAGTGACAAACTTGCCAACCCAACCAAGGGAGGGGCCAAGAAGAAGGGCTCGTGCCGGGAGAAATGGAGTCATGTATGTCACTTTTCAATCTGGGTGGCGAGCAACTGATTCAGGTCCTTTCCAGCTTAAGAAAATGTTCAAGGGCATCGAGACCATCGCCACACAAAAATCAGGACTCACATATTCATTGGAGTCAGGGGCTAATATCGGGTCCTCGGATGAACTGGTTTGGGAGGAACTTCTCCGGGTACGTTTTGAACCATGTAGTGAAGGGCTCAGACCTTTTGACTAGCATTTTGCAGGATAACCCGTCGCTTGCACCGTTCAAAAACAAAGGCTGGAAATTCTATGAGCGGATGAAAGTTGTTATGCCCACTCACAGCACAGGCACAAACCGTTTCTCTGCCCATGCCTCAGGTGAAGCCAGCCCTTCTTTGGCTCCAGGTATTCCTCAGGCCATCACCCCCTTAAACAGCTCCAAGTCGAAATCGACCAATGCAAGTCACAGCGATGATACTCGGTGCGGCACAGGCACGTCAGTTGCTGTGATCAGGACAAGCATAGCTCCCCGGGTGCCTCCCTCCCAAGGAACTGGGAGTACTTTGTCAGGACCACCATTGTCGACATTCACATTCCCTGACTCTCCGTCCAATTTCACACTGCCAACTGCTCCCTCTTCGTACACTGGCTCATTGGCCAGCTTGATTAAGCCCTCATCAAGCATTTCTGTTCGTGCTGAAAAGCGCAAGGCCGATGACGATGACATCTCCATGGTGTCAGTCCAATCTCCATTGGTAGCATCATCATATTCCTCACAGAAGCGCCACACTCTCCCAATGTCGATTGATCGGGTATCGGACCAGCTTGGGACTCTCAGCACCCACTTGCGTGACAACAACACAATCATGGCCAACCTCCCGACTTTGTTCACAAGTTCCACTCCCTGTCGAATGCTCCCACCGCCACCGCCACCGCCACCACCTGCCGAAGCTGTCGAGTCCGAGGCAGTGACCAGACTGCTCGAACTTGAAATCAACGTGCTTTCCCCTGCCGAAATCGTAGCGGTCATTGACTGCTTCCATAAAGACAGCCATCAGGCTGCCATGTACATCATGCTCTCAAAGAACACAAGCGAACAGCACGCTGTGGTGTGAAAAACGTGGCTGGCGAAGAGGTTGGAGGAAGCTGGCATCGTCAAGATCCCTGATAGTACTATGCGCGGATGATAGTAACTCGTGTACAATACATGATACTACTAGTTCCCTTGTGAATTCGAGACTGGTTCTCCTCTTTCCGCCCACTCCCATGCGTAGTCCGTTCACAAATCAACAGCGATCTGATCTCGTTTCTGAGACATCATGCCTCGGCTAGCAGCAGTCGGAACACCACCTGCGAGCCAACCATGTGCTCCGGGCTCATTTGGTGGTAGTATCTGTGAAGTGATATGAACGAGATTTACATCTTCCATGTCTTCTAACTCGGTGTTGTCGTAAGTGCGAATGATGTTGTGAATACAGCAACATGCAGGAGGGATACAAGCCTGAGTATCCATCTTGTATTCCAGGGAGATGATTAGGATTCGAAAGTGGCGCTTGAGAACACCAATAATATGTTCGACGATGTTGCGTAGCTGAGCATGACGTAGATTGAAGTACTTGTGGCGGTTGATGGGACTACCAACAGTCACTTGTCAGACAGAAAATATATCTGGTACACAAAAAAACTCACCAAATGTTCGCTCGGCCCCATTCAGCGAGATGATAACGCTCACCACGATATGGTACAAGCAATTCCGGGCAGTTGGGGTATCCAGCGTCGGCGAGGTAATATTTACTAGGAGGGATTGCAAGTTTGTGAATGCAGGCATTGTGGTAAACCGATGAATTGGCAGCAGAATCCTCCCATCCACTAAGCACATAGGTAACTTTCATGTCGAAGTCGCAGCAAATCAGACAGTTTTGCGAGTTGAATCCTTTGCGATTGTGGGTTGCGTCACGTTCTGCAGCAGTTGGCGTGCATGGTATATGAGTCCCGTCAAGGGCACCGATCGTGTCATTGAAAAAAGGCATGAAATGGGGATTTTCTCGAATAGCTCGCAGAGTATCATCGTTGCTGCAAGGAAGGCGAACATATTTGTTGTAGATTGGGGTGGAAGAGAATGCACTGAGAACCTTTCTGAAATACCTATCATAGCACAGATCAGTGAAGACAAACAGAATGAAAAAGAAAAGCGGAAGACTTGGAAATGGTGTTATTTGATCGCTGGAATCGTTCAGCAACATGGCATATAGTATCGTCAAACCTGTCACACAGATATAAAGAAATATCGCCAACTGTTTGTCAAGCTTGACATGCTTCGAATCTGGGTATTCAGCTCCTTGTAGTTCGGCAATGAGGATCTTGAAGACAAGTTTGTGAACGCTGAGTTCCGAGCGAATTCGTTTTGGATGACCTGTCAAAAGTTCCGTCACCCAGCCTGCACCGGTGAGGATCGACATGTAATAAGGAATCAGCTCTCTTTTCTGGGCAGCTTCGGTAACAAGTTGTGCAATGACTGACGCCATGTTCCCGATGATCTGGACGATCTGCTCCTGTTGGTGCAGGATATGCGTCCAAAGAGTGTCACTATAGAGCTGCGCCTCTGAATCCTCCTCAGCATCTGAAAAAATCAGGAAATTATGTCAGAAGATAGTAAAAGCTCACTATCATATTCGTTATCCTCAGTATCATCTGCGTGTGGTGTGCTGGACATCGTCAGAATGGCGTACTCACAGCGCTGTCACACCATCTCAGAGCTCGGGCCACAGACTTTAAAATTTGAAGTGGAGCTCAAAGCTGTGCCAACTTTCTGTGCAATTTTTTCCCTAGGTTTTTTACCGTGGGTTTCTAACCATACATACTCTTAGTGATTGTCATTCTTGAGCATTTAGCTAATCACACTCCCTTTTCTTTGGATGATCCTTTCTCCTTTAATCTAGTATATTGTTTATCTGCCTTTGCCATGGCCATTAAAGGCATAGATTTGCAAGTTTTGAATGTAATCCCCTGTTTTTACAAGATTTTAGTAGAGGTGACTCCTAAAGCCAATTTCAGTAACCTCTCAATTTTTCCCTTACACAAGTCATTCCCTACTATATCTTCCTCCTCCCTTCCCACCCTCTTCTCCCTTATGGAGCCTTTTTCTTGCCTTTTTTATCTTTACCTTTTTACTCTTATATATCTTCTTACCTTTATCCTTACCATCTTGCTTCCTTACCATTCCTCCTGGTTGCTCTTTTTATAGCAGGCTCCTGCCTTCCCCCTCTACTTTTTTTTATTTCTCCACTTCTTATACTTCTCATTTTCCATTACATTGCATATATGTATACTGCTCTCTTTTGAGCATCTATTTCCTAGCTCATCTTTTCCTTTTTAAACTTGCTAGATGTAAATGCCAAGTTTCTCTTGCTGAATTTTAACCTTCCTCTATCAGCAAACAGTCCTCAGCTAGACAGGATTGGACAGATTGAACAAGAATAGGACAGAGTTCTAGTTTTTCCAGCTTTTCTAGCAAGATTTCCAACCAATTAGATCTGTTCAGCTCTGTCCAGTACACTTATATGTTGTCCTAAACTATCCTAGACTACAATGACTCCAAAAACCCCTTCCATACTAACCTTCAATGGCAGTGCACAAAGCACACTGTCAAACATCATGGGAATTCTACTTAGCTTTGGTGGAGCCATATATAGTACATACCCCTGGCTACAACACTGCCTCAAGGGTCATGTGATTTGGTTCACATAGTGTGGAGATATGACCATCACAAGGCAGCAATATTATGAAAGGGATTTTTTCACTTTTGAACAAATAAGCAGGATCTTAGTCAAATCATATAATATTTGCCATTGTTTGTTACAAATAGGGATATACATATAAATAGTATGTCTGAGTTTAAAAAAATTTACACACTTTTTAATATCATGGTCTAATCTCTTTTTCTCCTTTAATAAAACACTACCCCCTCCTTGCTTAATGTTGGCCAATCTGATCAAGCCATTGCCAAAAAAAATTGATCTAAGTCCTTCTGCTATATTAAAGCTCCACTGCAAATAGTTTTCTGCCCCTTTTAATATTGTTTCAGAGCATCTTTTCAAGCTTTTCTCTACCAACACTTTATCTATTCACTATTTTATTAATATTGAAATAGCTAAAAATTCTGTGCAAGTGATCAAAACTTCTACAAACATTATCAATCAACTTCTTTACTAAAAACATTTATTTCTAATTGATGTCAGCTGATATGAAAGCTGTGGTACAGCCTCCATGCTCCTAATAACATCTATTAGTCTATTATTAAGCCACTTACTTGCCCTTTTCTATGTCTATTTAAGGCAATTTGACCATAGGTGATGTAGTGTGATCATATTAGATCATATAATTCTCTTTCAGTCATCCAGAATCTAATCCTTGTGATCACATATCAAGTTTTGTATTAGGTTAGTAAAGAAAAGGAGGTATTTAGACTATACCACAGCTTTCATATTAGCTTTTTTCAAGTACAAACAGGTGTGATTGGTAGGGGGGCTAGTTGACAATGGTTGTAGGAGTTTTAGTCACTTGCACAGCATTCTCAGCTATGTATTCCAATGTTAATAAAATGGTGGGTTGAAAAAATGTTAGTAAAGAAAAGCTTGAAAGGATGCTCTAAAATGGTATTGAATGGGGTAGAAAACTATTTTTAGTGGAGTTTGAATATAGCAGAAGGACTCAGACCAGTTTCCTTGGCAATAGCTTGACCAGATTGGTCAACATTAAGCAAGAAGGGAGTAGTACTTTGTTGAAGGAAAGAAAGTGATTAGACCATGATCTTAAAATGTGTGTAAACTTTTTTAAACTCAGACATACTATATATATATATATTTGTTTGTACTAACAAACAATGGCAAATATTATATGATTTGACTAAGATCCTACTCATTTGTTTAAAAGTAAAAAAACTCTTTTTATCATATTGCTGTCTTGTGATGGTCATATCTTTATACTATGTAAACAAAATCACATGATCCTGGGGGCAATGTTGTAGCCAGGGGTATGTACTATATATGGCTCCACCAAAGCTAAGTGTACTTCCCATGGTATTTGGCAGTGTGCTTCGTGCACTGCAATTGAAGATATGAAAAGGGTTTTTAGAGTCACTGTATCTTATGCAGCCACACAGATGATGTGACAGTCTGCCAATCCATCACAGGAGCACTTAAATAAGGCCCTGTATATTTGCCATTACCTACTCAGCACTTGCAATGACCTGCACCAAAATGTTTGAATGTGGATACATAGTTATTGTATATGTAATGCTAGACATTTGATCCAAGGTTTGAGTTTTCACTATATCCCCACAGTCCAAATGCTTAGCTAATTGAGGGACATATAGACCATAGTGTCTAGTATATACCTCTATTTTCTCTTATTTGTTCATTCACAGGTTGAGGAGAAATAAAATGATTTCTTCCAATATACTTTTATTACTACCTACAAGTACATAGCAAACCATTTCCTTAATATCTCTTTTATCCTTAAGTACTTAGCCAAGTGTCAGAGAAGCAATTGGAGCATGTGACCTCAGTTGTAAATCACCTGACTCAAATTATGTGACCTTATATAGCATGAGTCATAATAAGTTATAATGAGTCAAAGTGAGTCAAATGAGGACTAACCAAAGCACTGCCCCTAGATTAGCAAGATCATGTGACCTGCACATAATGAGTCATTTCCAAGCCAAAGGCTATTTTTAGCTCATTGCAAGTCATTTTCTGACAGGATGAGTCAAAGTAAGTTAATATAAGTCAGTATAAGTCATATCTTGGCACAGCCACCTCAGAACTGAAGATAGCACAGCCACATGTAAATTACTATATAAGAAGTGTGATTCAGCCCCATTTGGGAGGTTCCTACTTGAGTAAATTTCCACTAACAAGTGTTTACAAGTGCACCCCTCTACAAATAGATAGTAAGATTGTGTAGAGAAGTTCCCATGCTATAAATAGAACTACTTAGACCCATAGTTAGGAGTATACTGAATCCCTTAGAATAGGGATGGTTAGAACACCTTTAGGGAGAAAACTCCAAAGCAAGCAACTAAAGGAAATAGATCCCCAGCTA
Source organism: Hortiboletus flavorubellus (assembly GCA_038093115.1). Classification (NCBI taxonomy): domain Eukaryota; kingdom Fungi; phylum Basidiomycota; class Agaricomycetes; order Boletales; family Boletaceae; genus Hortiboletus; species Hortiboletus flavorubellus. The sequence goes on from JBBPRR010000006.1 coordinate 47,360, forward strand.
GTAGGAAGACCTAATAGTTCATTAGCACCTTGGGAAAGGGTTGAGTCAAGCATTTAAGCTGATTGCCACCTCCTCAGTGCATAATAGAATCAGTTTAGAAAAAGCTATTCTGTGTGTCAAAGTGACATGTGTGAATTAGTAGTAAGAATGAAGCATATTAATGCTACCTACCCAATTGAGCATTTCTAATCAACTGGAACTAATTGGAAGTCATTGAGAGTGCATCTTAGGGAAGTGATCCTAGCTGCTACAAAGTATCCTCCTAGCAATCCAAGAGTTGTCTAAACCATTATCCAACTAACTATAGTACATTTCATACACCACTTCAACAGAAAAACCAGATCCTCGACGTATAGTTGAATACAATCCCCTTAACCTCATTGAAGATTGACAAACAAACCATGTGCCTGATAGTCAACTACTTTCTATGAGATTGATACTTGTTTTTAGTACCAACCCAACCAGAGAAAAGTACTCTCTTCAGATTTATTATCTGTAAAGATAAGATTGGTTGTTTGATAAGTATTTCTTAGCATTTCTACTGATCTTATCTAGAAAAAAGACAGTGACTACTCACTTATGTATGATGGCACTTTCAGATGTAGTATTACTACTGGTACTAACTCCAATTGGAGTGCAGATCTGGAAACTTGCCACTTCCAAATAGGATTCTACTTAAAGTTGGTGAATGGTGTCTTCCTTTGGAATTTACATTTACAAAAAACTATAGCCTTCTCTTCTACAAAGGCTGAATATATGGCTTTGAGCAACTATTCTTGACAAGTTATATGAATCAAATAAATGTTTAAGGAATTAGAGTTCTATTTTTATAGCTAACAATCCTGTTACTAAACATTGCACCAAACATATACCCATATGCTATTATTTTGTACATGATGCCACTACCAATCAGCATATAGAGATCTTCTATATCAAAGGAACTGACAATCCTACTGATATATTCACTAAGAATATTATGATTTCTTCTTTCTTTTTATCACATCCCTTTTTTCTCTTGAATGTTCTCTCATGTTCTGTGACATTCCATCATATTCTCTTATATTCCATAATATTCCATGTTTATTTTGCTTCTTTTGCCTCATTATCTTCTTTTCTTATCTTTGTCTCATACTTTTGTTTCTTGAACATTCCAAAATATTCTATGACTTTCTATTTGCTTAGTCATCTTTTTTCTCAAACTGTATATGAACCCAATGTCACTATCATGTATCCTTAAGTTAGACCTTCTTAGGAATACATCTACCTTCACCTTCTTAAACCACTCTTTAAGTCTTCATCCTACTTGACTACTTGAATCTTTGATCAAGTCTTAATAAAGACTGAACCCTTGACCCTATGAAAGACTAAGGCTATGCTTGGCCCTATCCAGACCAACCATAACAAAAGGTCTAACTGTGATCTTGTGACTACCATTGCCATAGCTCACTATCATTCTCCAATGAACCCCTTCAACCTCTACTTGGTTTGGATATTAATCTAACCAGGAAGAAATCTCTGATAATTCTACTCCAAAAGAAAGAACCACTACTCTAAACACTGATACTGCTGATCTTCTATTTTTCTTCCTAAAAGAAGAATAAGAAGATATTGACCTTGCTTACCAGACTCCCGCTGCCTTAATCCTACCTCAACCTCCTACCCTTCCCTTATCATCTACCAACTCCAGACAATCAGTCTTTCCTCAATTTCCACCAAATCCTTGTCTATCTCCTAAACCTTCTGCTATGGCAGCTTGACCTACTGAACTTTGTATTGACACCCCTGAATACTTTAACAGATTCTACAACATTGTCATCCAATAGCTCCACTCCATTCAATTTTATCTCCATATCAACAAGGCTGTCTACAACTCAGATTCAAAGACAATTACCATTGTTCTCTCCTATATGATCAAAAGATCTGCCCTTACCTGGGCCTCAACTTTTAAACAATGTGCTATTGCTGGCATAGTTATCAACTTTAGAACATGGGCAAATTTTTGCATTGCCTCCAAAACATCCTTTGAGCATCATGATTAGAAGAAAAACATTATCACCTGGTTGTTCACCAAGTGAATAACTTCTCAGAAAAAGAATAGACAAGTTATCTATTTCTCCTCTCTTACTGAATTTAACTCCAATTTCCAGAACAACATTACTTTGTTAAAAATTACTAATCATGCTATCCTTATTGGCTATTACTCTGTTGCTATTTCTCCCCCTTTTATGAAACAAATCTACCAGATGCAGACCCGTTTTGAAACCATCAATAAATAATACAAAAAAACCATATGTTTCCAAATCCAGTGGAAATGTGCTGAGGAAATTGCCCATAGACATTTGAAACCCTCCTTCCACATCCAACCTTACTTAGCTCCCTCCAAAACTACCCATGACCCTGATGCCATGGATATTAACTCCATCAAAATACCAAAATTTACCCCAGAAGAACAACATTGTTGTCAGGAAAAGGGACTTTGTTTCCACTGTCATAAAACAGGCCATCTTAGTTTTGCCTACTCTTCTTTCCCATCTGAATCCAAGAAATTGACTATCAAATGAGTACAATGAGTTGCTTAGGAAGAAACCCCAGCTTTTATTGAGTTGAAAGATAATAGCAAGAAACAAAACATGAGGAGGATAACCTTTTTATGGGATTTTTAAAAGGAGAACCTTAATCAATGTGAGACTCCCCAGAATTTACTTGTACATCTATATCTATACTAGTAATAAGCAAATCTATACAAATTCCTCTGCAATTGATTGTACTTTTACACACTCTGAAAACCATTGACTTCTATGTCTTGATTGATAGCAGAGCTGACCTTTTTTGCATCAATTATGACTTTATCAAATGACATTAACTCCCAGTTTCCAAACTAAAAATACTGATCCACTTTCAAAATGCTAATGGATCTTTCAACAAGAAAGATGTCTGACATATTTATATCCTTTTTACTCATATCAAAGGGATTGCTCAGAAAGTTGACTTCCATGTTATGTTCCTCAAAGATAATGTCATCCTCAGACTCCCTTGGCTTCATATCACCAACCTGGTTATCAACTGGGTGAACCAAACCCTTTCAATTGATGAATCTGTTGATGAATCCAAATTCCTCTTCACTTTCTATGAAGTTGACATCAAATGACACAACTCCTCCTACCAACCTTCCACTTGACCTCCTCACCATATTAACATTAATACCATCATTGACTCCTGCCTCTATGAATATAACCAATGGAAAATGGAGTCCATTTTTATCAATTGAGCTTAGGAACACCAGGCCATTCAACAAATCATTTACTACAAATCCCACTTTGCCCCTTTGGAATCCCCTGTTGTCACTCATCTCACCACTGCAACTGAACCTGCAATAGCTGCCAAAACTGCCAAAGCTAAAGTCACCCTTCCTCTTGAATACTCCCAATTTTCCTCTATCTTCTCCAAAAAAGCTCCCCTTTCCAACCCTATGACTACAAGATCAATCTTACCAAATTCTTCTCTTCCAAAGTCAGGAAGTTATATCCTCTCTCTCCAAAAGAATACAAAGCCACTGAAGACTTTCTTGATAAAAATATCCATACTAGAAAGATCCATCCTTCCAATTTCCTTCAAGTTGCCTATTTTTTCTTTGTTAAAAAGAAAAATGAAGAACTTTGCCCTTGTCAAAACTATCAATACTTGAATGAACATACCATCTGCAACACCTATCCCCTTCCCTTCATCTCCAACCTCATCAATAAATTGAAGAATGCCAAAATCTTTACCAAGTTTGACATACAATGGGGGTACAACAATGTTCAAATTAAAGATAGTCACCAGTGGAAGGCTGCCTTTATCACCCATAAAGACCTTGTCAAACTGACTGTTATGTTCTTTGGTCTCACCAATTCCTCCACCACTTTCCAATGATTCATGAATGACTTCTTTTGTGATATAATTATAGAAGGATGACTTGTCATCTACATGGATGATCTCCTCATCTTCTTCCCTGATGCTGCCACTCACAAAGAATGCACCAAACATGTCCTTCAACAAATGACCAAACTTGACTTGCATCTTAAGCTGGAAAAATGCAAGTTCACTGTTGAAAAGGTTGAATACCTTGGAATGATTATCAAACTCAAGCAATTAGCTATGAACTCAGTCAAACTAGATGGGATCACCAGATGGCTAACTCCAGCTAAAGTCAAGGATGTATGATTCTTCCTCAGCTTTGCCAATTTTTATCAATGCTTTATCCCTAACTATTCTAATATCATCTAACCTCTGTTCAACCTTATCAAAAAAAACCTCCAATGGGACTGGACCCCCCACCTGCCAAAAATTGTTTGATTTCCTGAAATTCCTCTTTCCATCCAAACCTGTCCTCCACTTTCCTTATTTTTCTTCCTCTTTTGCCATTGCCACCAACACCTCAAAGTATACATCTGGAACTATTCTCCTTCAAATCAATTCCAATAATTACTGGCATTTTTGCTCCTATCCTTTCCAGTTGTTCTTTCAAGTGGAGCAAAACTATGACATCTACAATTAGGAATTACTTGCATGGTTGCCTTGAAATCCTGAAGACATTACCTCCACAGATCACCTTTCCCAGTTCAAGTTTTCATCAATTACAAAAATCTCACCTACTTCTGCCAACCTCAAATCCTAAATAGATGACAAGCCCATTGACTCCTTAATCTCTCAGACTTCAACTTGAAGATGATCCATGTACCTGGAAAACTTCTTGCCAGTCCAAATGTCCTCTTCCATCATCCTAACCTCCTTCCATCCATTGATTTGGATAACAAAAGAGTCACCATACTTCCTCCATCTCTTTTTATATGAATTATCAACTTCTTCCTCTCAGACCACATATAGTCTGCCTTGGCAAATGATCCTTTCATCCTACAAACCCTTTAATCTATAAATGGTTTTATTTTTCCAGCCTTCCATTCCTGCTTATTTGATTGGTAGTACAAAGCTGGTATCCTTACTTACAAGGGATGTGCCTATGTTCCAAATGATGCCATGACTATAAAACTGCCAGACACTTCAGCTACCTCAAAACCTACCAGCTGGTCACCATGGAATTCTGATGGCCTAGTTTAGCCTCTTATGTTAGAAAATATGTTGAAGGCTATATGATCTGCCAAGAAAATAAATCAAACACTCATCCTACCATTCCTCCTCCTACTTTAATCAAATCCTTTGTCTTTTGCCCCTTTCAACAAATCTCTTGTAACCTTATCACCAACCTTTCTTTTTCTACTGGCTTTAATTCCCTTTTGGTTATGGTTGACCATGGACTTACTAAGGGGGTAATTCTCTGTGCTACTAAGAAATCTGTTACTACCAAGAGTATTTCCTTCCTCCTTTTCCTCAAAGTTTTCCTTTGCTTCAGACTTTATAACAAGATTATCTTGAATTACAGTTCCCAATTTGCCTCTGTATTCATCAGAGAACTTGGAAAACTTCTAAACTACAACCTCTCCCTCTCCACCACCTATCATTCTCAATCTAATAAAGAAATAGAATGTATAAACCAGGAGGTCAAAACTTACCTTTATATTTTTTGTAGTGCCAATCCTTCCTCATGGTCCAAAAAGATTCCCCATGTAGAATTCACCCATAATCGCTGCCCTTACTCTATCACCAACCAATCCTCCTATCTTTTGATAGGATATAAATCTCATGCTTTTCCCTCAGTAATTTCTAATTCTTTTGTTCCTGTAATAGAATCCCATTTGAAATTCCTTTCCACTGCACAAGATGAAGTCCTAGCTTCTCGTGAATTTGCTTGTCAGATCATGATCTCTTGCACCCATTGCAACTTCATTTCATTTGTCAAAAGAAACAAAGTCTGGCTTGAAGCTAGAAATCTCAAACCATCTATTGTCAGTCCCATGTTTGCTCTGAAATGTAAAGGTCTATTTATCATCACAAAGATTCTCTCTCCCATCATCTATCAACTCTACCTTTCTAAAATATGGCATATCCACAACATGTTTCACATTTCCCTTCTTTTTCTTTACAAGGGGAACTCTGTCCATGGAAATAACTTTCCTGCACCACCATCTGATCTTATCAGTGGCAAAGAAGAATATGAAATTGAGAAAATTATACACTACTGTGGACCTTGCAATAGCCACTTCTCCTTGATCCAATGGAAAGGATACTGCACTGAAGAAGATTTATGGATCCCAGAACAGAACTTGAAAAATGCCAAGTCTGCTCTCTTAGATTATAAAAAGCTTTACCCTTTCATTTTCTCTCTTTAATTTTTTATCTACAAACATTTTGCTTTAACACTTCCAAACCTTCAGTTACTATATCTTCCCCAAACAACCTTTCTATCATTTCTCCTGAAGTTTTCTCTACTCCCTCCCCTGCCATTACTACCACCACCTCCCATCACAGAATTATTTTCATCAATGTACATGTCTACACCCACCATACCAGAGATGACCCTCCTGATGCTGACACTCTCACCAGATTGATTAATGGCATGCATGACCTTTACCTTTTTGCCACCATTGACTCCTTTCTTGATATGGGCTCTTCTTTTTATGTCCTCTACCATGCCTTCCTTCACAACTCCTCCACCCAACATACTGGACACATTTATCAGATTCAAAAAGACATTGAAGAATACCTCCTAATAACCCTCTATCAACTTGGAATGCTTGAATTTCTTGAAGATTTAAATCAATATTTCCATAAGCTCACCTCCATTACCTTTCCTCCTATCTCTTTTCATTCCATCCTGGCTAGAAACCCTAACTCTGCCTCATCCTCCTCCTTCTCTCCTATCAAAGAGGAAATTCTTAAAGCTATTGAATATGTCTGGACTGAAAGAGATAATCAAAGCTTTTTACTAGCTGATACTCATATCCGATTCAATGCCTACTGGATTGGAGGAAACAATTCTTCCCCTTCACTTCCACTCATCCATGCTATAATGAAGCCTGCTTCTCTTGCCAAAGATTTGCCAAAGATTAGAACATGTTCATCTCAACTACCCTGTTTATTAGTATCCCTCCTGGCTTTGCTGGCATTTTGATCATCATTTTTGTGCTTGTCCTTCATTGTTCCATCCCTCCCTCTTTCCAAGAATTTTCTCACCCTTCTTCTCATGAATCTCACTCTTTGACCTCCTTACAAAGGTCTTATCATATCCTCCCCATTCCTTCTCATTGTCATTATTCTCCCTCTCTTAAATATAACAACTATGATGACTACTTTGAAAGTGCAGTAGCAAACATGACTGGTTCCCCTTGTGGAGAGTATATTAATCTTTGAAGTAGTATCTTTGTTGTGAACTTGATTCTAATATGAGGATAATGTTATGATTTCTTCTTTCTTCTTATCACACTTCCCTTTTTTCTTGAATGTACTCTCACATTCTATAACACTCCATCATGTTTTCTTATATTCCATAACATTCTATACTTATATTACTTCTTTTGCCTCATTATTTTCTTTCCTTATTTTTATCTCACACTTTTATTTCTTAAATATTCCAAAACCTTCTATAACTTTTTATTTGCTTAGTCTCCTTAGGAATACATCTACCTTCACCTCCTTGAATTGCTCTCTAAGTCTTCATCCTACTTTTGAATGGACATTTTACAGTGACTTCAAAAACCCTTTCCATACTAACCCTGACAGTGGTTTTCACACACCACCATCAAGGTTAGTATGAAAAGGGTTTTTGAAGTCACTGTACTCATTGAACCTTTGATCAAGTCTTAATGAAGACTGAACCCTTGATTCCATAAAAAATTAAGACTATACTTGACCCTACCTGGAACAACCATAACAAAGAACCTCAGATATGTCAAATTCAAGCAGTGTAGATCTCAAATCAGTTTAAATGTCAAACCTGCAGCTAGCAGGACTAACTAGCAATACATATCACCACCACCTAAATGCTTACATGATTACCATGCACTTAACAAGGAAGAGTGTTGAATAAACTTATATTATATGATAGTAGTTCATTTATAGTAGTTAGTTCACATGCACTTCATGTAGCATATATAGCTTTCAGACTCAGTCATCTGAGTTCTAATTAACTTTTAACCAGCAACCACTATTATCACTGAGTTATCCAACTACAGTAGGCAAGTCAAGTTATTACATACTACATACATGCTTCCAACAGAGTTTTCAGGTACTGGCTTTTTAAAGTGTGTCAAGCTCTTCATAAATATCATTCTTCCATCTTGATCAATTTGAGTGTTTTTTTGCATCAGCATGTATAATGGACTTAAGGACTTCAGTGGCTGTGTTGGCTTGCTCAACAAGCATGATGAGCTTATGCTCATCAAAATCACACTCATACTACTCATCAGTGATGGTGAGCATTTGCTCAGCTATTCCATTGTTCTAAAAAATAGTTGGCTGAGGGGCTGGCTTTTTAACTATAGTGTTAGGTGGTTGCATATCCTGGGAAAGCATGGTAGTGGTGGCCTTGCCATTGATGATGTTGAGTATGTGCTGGCTGACTTTCAGATGTGTTTGGTATGGGGCTCACCTTCATCAGGAGTATATATTTGGAGCAGTTTTATAGGCAGTGAGGCAAATGGTGACAGTAGTGGTATTGATGGAGATAACAGAGAATTGGAAATAGCTGAAGGCTGTATGACAGTCTTGATAGGTGATAGCTTGGCTGGCATGGCTGGTGATTTGTCGCCAGTGACAGGAACAGGTGGATGTGCTAAAGTGCTGGTGCCTAAAAAGATAAATTCTTCCTCCTCCTCAACAATATGCAGTACAATGTTAAAATAAATATTATGCTTGATAATCATTGTGTGCTTCAAGGGCCAATATATGTGGCATGTATTTTTGGTGTATTCATCAATTCCCATTCATTTTCCATGCTCAACTCATCCTCCCAGCTTTGTGCCAGCATTTGTTTTGACAAAAATAGACAATTTCCATTCATGCAAACAACTGAAGTTGGATATTTTGCCCAGCCCAACCTTATGGTAATCTGTGAGTACCTTGGTGGGTGTTTGATTTTTTAATCATACAGCATGACATTGTCTTTCTTCTAGACAAGACGACAAAGAACCAATTAAAAATAGGTAGTTTTCAGACAATATGTCTTGTCTCCACAGGCTAGAACACTTTGCTCAAGGGAAGTACAAGAAGTCTACTCTTGATGGAGTTAGTGGTAATGAATATAGTTCCAAGTAGAAAAGGAGAAAATTTAATATATCAGGAGTTGTGGTTTGTTCATCAATCCTCCACATAAGTTTACAGATTGGTTGATAAAAATGGTTTCAGCCTACAGTTTGGTTAGTAAAGGTAATCCTAGGTGTATTACACATCTAATGAGCTCAAGATAACGGAAATAGGTTGCCTGTAACTGTGGAAACTTGTACTTAAATAGCACAAAGGATGGGTGATTTAAGAACTTGGCTTAGGTTTTACTTAATGCTAATGATTTCTATGTAGGGAACTCCTGGGATTATTGTGTCCAAAAGTGGCAATTAGGTAAGCAAAGGATCATGTCAAGTCACTTAGTCACTCAGTCAGTTATAGCAAACCTGATCTTTTTGTATACTAAGGAGCTATAATTAAAGGTTGGAAAGTGTAGACTTAGGCTAACCCCTTAGGGAAGTAAGTCTAGGCAAGATGGGATAGGATTCCCATAGGTAGGTCATCTGAATGATGGCAAGATACTTAGTTACTGGTTGGTAGTTAACTTGACAGTACACTTAGTAGATTCAGAAGGGTTACATATATTAAAAAACTGGCTTAAATATCCAGTATCAACATCAGATAGGTGGAAGATTCAAATAGATCTAATATGGTAGGATAAAATGGACTCTGATCATCTTCATTATATAATGGTTACATGTTGGACAAATTGCTAGAATATATTGTTTGCTCTAATACTTCTCAGCTAGTTGGAGGAGAGAGGCTTGGTAGAGATGACCTTCCACATGCTGATATCAGTAGTAAATCTTGAATAACTCCTGCCATCTGTGGTGGTTCTTCAAAATATATCTCAGTCAAAGCTGTTGTATATGTGATAATACATTGCATTGCTAGTAGGATGAAGGGGAATTCATTTTCATTTCTTGTGATGGTATCTCCACTTCAGCAAGTACCAAGGGTGGCTGCTTTCATGGGCTCCATTCTGGATTCATGTTGCCTTGAATTATATTCTGTCCGAAACTATGTTATAATTGTCAGGAGTAATTAAGATACTATTATGTGCTTTAAGGGTGAGTTCCTTTAGTGCTCTGGATTCTAGACACTCTTGATTTATATGTTGTACCTAGTTGCACACAATAGCACATCCAGTATAGTTGGTGTTAAAAGAAATTACAATGGTTTTCTCCAGATTAGTTTGAGGTAGTGTAGTGGTAGTTGTAATGCTATCAGAATTGGTAATAATTAATATGAAGCCAAAGGTGAGGTGGTTAACTTGTGTGGAATGTTCTGTCAATAAATACACCATCCAGTGGTATGTAATAGTTTTAAGTTTGTTATGTATGCTAAGTTGCTGCTTGCAGAAATATTGCTTCCACTGCTTTTTAATTGACTTAGAGTAACTTCTTGATATGGTATTATCCATCTGATTTGCTCTGATTGAAGGTATCACTATCAACTGTTGTAAACCTGGCCTGCTTAAGGAGTTTGTTATGTAAAGGGGATGATTGCATCTGTAGATTGCTCAGAATGTTTTGTATCTGAATTGGAGTCTGGTTCGTGGTCTGGATGAAACAAATATTTCATGATATTTCATTAAATATAAGAAATTGCTCAAAAGGCAGCTACTGGCTGGTGAAGCTCTGCTTTGTCCAACTTAGTCAATATGTAAATGCTTCCTAAGGTTTGTCACAATACTATGTAAAGTTCAAGGTATCTGGGCTTAGTCTTCTGGTTTAATTCCTTTTTAGTGGTAGTGTTTTGGACTAATACTAATTCTCCAGGTGAGTAACTTCCTTTGACTAATCTGGCTTCAAAGCATTTTTGAAATTGCTTCTTGGAGTTAAGGTGGACTTCTCACAATATTTGTATAGCCCTGATTATGTCTTTATTACATCTTTCTATCTATTATATACATATGTAAGGCTAATACTGTAGTTCCTTATGGGACATGCCTTGATAAAATTCTTCTACTTGGAATGTAGATTCCCACAGGTTGGAGGGTAGCACAGGATCAACTCCATGTAATAGGAAATATGCTAAGTATCCTGTGAATCTTCGTATGGTGATATTGTTTGAGAATAGGATAGCTCTTAGCTTATTTGGCCATAATTGAGTTTGGCCCTTGTAGGCTTTGATTAGTACTTCTTTTATTGTGAAATCTCCTTGCTCTGCCACTTTATTGGCTTGGGAGTTGTAGGGTGAAATGAAGACTTGGGGGATGTCATGCTGATGAAGTAATTCTGACAGAGCTTCCTTGAATTCAGGGCCATTATCAGTTACTATTCTCCCTATACATCCATAGTGAAGGATGAGATCTTCCAGCACAAATTTTGCTATTGCACTTGTAGTGGCCTTTCGCAAAGCTCTGCCTTCTATATATTTGAAAAGATTATTTCTTGCAAGAATTATGTAGTGAAAACCTTGGACAGTAGGCATGTGCATTATGTATGTCTATGTGAACTTTGGTAAAAATAGTGGAAAAAGGTGGTGTAATAATGGGGATGTGGACTTTGATAGTATTTCATACAATTTGACACTCATAATAGGACTTGATATAATGTTGTACATTCTAGTACATTTGTGGCCAGTAAAATCAATGGCATAGGTTTTTTCAGGTTGCTTTTTCTCCATGGTAATCAAGTGACTCATGAGCTTGTGTTATAAGCTCATTCTGCTTGTTTTGGTCAAAGATAATCAGAAGGGGACATTCAGATTTAATATGATTAAACAGCTGTTCTTCTTTGGCAAAATATTTTACAATTTTCTTAAGGAATTCTTGTACAATGATCCCAAAAAGCATTACAATAACTAATCTTAAACCAGGGCACAAAGTACCCCACAATCAACTATGGGAATCTCACTTTGCTTTGGTGAGACAAAACAAAGTACAAACCCTTGGCTACAAATGGGTCTCTGGATCATGTGATTTGACTCCAGGACTGCAAAAATATGACAATTTTAAAACAGGTATACCATTGTAACAGTTTTTGAACTTCTGTAATACTGGAGTATTTAGTATATATGTATTAGTACTTAGTATATCCTTCTCTGGCTTTAACCACAGCTTGCACCCTTCTTGGCATGCTTTCAATCAACTTTTGACACTTCTCAACTGGTATCTCCTCCCATACCTCCTGAATCTTCTTCCACAATTAAAAAATTCCATTAGAAGGGTGTTCACACTCTGCCAGCCTTCTCTTGAGGTAATTCTAGAGATGTTCAATGGAGTTTAGGTCAGGAAACTATGTAGGACATACCATGATCTGAAAATCCTACTCCTCTAGCCACTCCTTTACCTTTCTACAGGTATGCTTTGGATCATTGTCTTGCTAAAAGATAATGTCAGATAAATTAAGACCATAATACTGTAGAGTATTCAGCAGATCATCCTCCAAAATCTGAAGGTAAAGATTCCCATCCATCCTACCATCAATCTTAGCAACATAGCCAACTCCCTGCCAAGTCATACACTTTCATACCATCACAAAACCTCCTTCAAATTTGACAGTATCTTGTACTAGCCTGTCACTAAGCTCTTCACCTGGCTTTTTCCACACCCATTTTTGCCCATCTGATCCTAGGCAATTGATTTTGATTTTATCAGACCATATGATCTTTTTTCAGTCTTTTACAGTCCAATCCTTGTGAGCAATAGCAAAATCCCTGTGAGCCTTGTGATGCTTAGCAGATAGTAGAGGGCATTTGGACTTGACTACAGCCTTCATTCCAGACTTTTTCAAGTGGTGATGAATAGTATTAGGGTGGATAGGCTGGTTAATAATATTGAAGAGTGTTTTGGTCACTTGGACAACATTCTTTGCCTTGTGAGTAAAGATAAGAGGAATAGCATGATGAATATTGGTAAGGGAAAGCTTGGTTGGATGACTTCCAATAGATTTTTGAAGGTCAGAATGCTTCTTGAAATGAAGTCTGGATTGGTGGCAGTACTGACATTAGTGCTAGATGCAATAGAGCGAATGGATTGACAAGAATCAAGCTGTGAAAAAATAGTATTCTCCTGAGTAGCAAAAAGAGATTGCATGATGATAGTAGTAAAAAGTAAAAAGGTGTGGGAATGTTTTAAGACTCAGACATTATATTTATATGTATATTTGTATTTGTGGCACCAAACAACAGCAAATAACATCTTGTATGGTTGATATCTAGTATATATCTTATAGCAAAAGTCCAAAAACTATTACAATGGTGTACCTGTTTTAACACTGTCATATCTTTATGGTTCCTGAATCAAATCATATGACCTAGGGACCAGTTTGTAGCCAAGGGTTTGTACTGTGTTTGGTCTCACCAAAGCAAAGTGAGATTTCCACAATTGATTGCAGGGCACTTCATGCCCTGGTTTGGGGTTAGTTATTGTAACAGTTTTGGAGTTACTGTATAACTGGCTTAGGTTCAGGTATAGTGAGGTATTCATATATTCTTCTAAGGGCAAACTACTGGTGCTTGACAGCTGTAAGTGCTTGTACCTTTGAGAAAGTAGAAATTGCAGTCTGAATACTATTGTTTCAATATAGGGAAGGACTGTAGTCACCATAGAATAGTGCTAGCTCATCTAACCAACTGTCATCATAGGTTTTTACTACTTTCTCTTCATTTTCTTGGGGTCTTCTGGACAATGCATCAGACCCTTTGAATTGTGTAGCAGAAATATGGACTAGGATGAAGTTAAACAGGGGGATCCCTTGAATCAATCTATTAATTATTACATTTGGTTGGAGCTCTGATGTATTTAACATTTCTCAAATATATTTGGCATCAACCTCCACAATAAGGTTCTTGGCACCAATAATATACATGCGAAACTCCTGTAGGACTTGGAATAATCCATATAGTTCCAATTTTGATCAGAAATAGGTGGCCTCTGTTTTTATAAAAGGAAGTGATCCATAGTGTGATGTTCAGTGTTTGCCTTGCTTATCTAATTGAGATAGGATCATACCTACCCTCATGTAGCTTAAGTCTACTGACAAGATAGTGGCTCTGCCATAAGTATAGTTGATAGGTAACAGTACCAGTGTAGTGATGATATAATGTTTTAAGCTTTTAAAGGCATTTTGTTGATCTTTATCCTAGGAAAACTCTGCATCTTTTCACAAATGGCAGGTTGTACTAGATGCAATCTGTGAGTAATTAAGGATCCATAAGTGGACAATTTCATATAGTCCCATGAATTGGCAGGCCTCTTTAATATTACAAGGGGTAGGCCAATTCATAATTATCTTGACTCTTCCTTTGTTAGGTTTCTGTCCTTCAACTCCTACTTCCTACCCTAGAATTATGACTGTGGGTTGACATATTTGTAGTTTTTTTCTTGCGAAGGTTTCTCTTGCTTCAGCTAAGCAGTGGAGGATTCAATTCAGGTTAATTGCATGTTTCCAAATATATTGTCAAATTCCAGGCCTTTCTGGTAAAACAGTAGGGTTGTCATGTTCATTTGCATACGTAGTGGTGGGTCTTCATATTGGAGCTTCATTAATAAAGATATTCATTACCTGTTTCACAATTTCATCTTGAAAAATGAATATCATACACTCTTGGAATTTGAAGGGGGCATTGATAAAGCCTATAGATAATGATGTAATTTATAGTAGTCTAAGGAGGCTGTGAAATGCTGTCATATCATGGCTAGCTTCATCCATCTTTCTTGCATTAAATCTCCAATATAGATCTAATACTGTGGAGAGGACTCCATCCCCATCACCACATTTACTCTCAGCTATATCAAATTTTTCAGGGCACTTAAAAGCATATTTACAACCATCTGACTTCTCTTTTGCTTCAAATGAGAAAAGTGCAATCAGATGAGTAGTGTTCATGTTAGAATTGGAAGATCTTGATGACTCATTTACAGAGAGAGTATCATAGCACTCAATAGTGGATAATCTTACTATAAATTTGAACAACCTCCCCTTTAATCCCTCAAATTTAAACTTATTCATCCATATTTGACCCTTACTTTAAGAACTGTGCCTATTGTTTACCCCTGAAGAAAAACTACAATCTGGAGAAGTAAGAAAGTTCTCATTTCTAAATCTCCTAACTCTATTACCAATGATAGAAACTAGCCACAAAAGGAAAAATTATGACAAAAAGAAGTAAGATTGGAAATTAAAAAGCTGGTTAAAGGGAAAAGATTTCAAATTGACAGATTATCAAAGATAGGGCTAGTGACTCTGAATACTCCAAAATATTACTAAAATCTTTCCACTCTCTATGCAAACTAGAACGTTACTATATCAAGTAGAGAAACTCCTTCCTCTTCTATGTAATCAGATTAGAATGATAAGATCACTACAATTCTGATGGAATTCAATGATTATATGGCAGACCTGCAGGTGGTTATCAATCAAGTAACTCAACTAACTAACATCAACAACCAGTTAACAATACAAGTAAATACCCTCACTATAGCTACATCTCAAGGTGGAGCAGCAATAGAAACCTCATGACAAGCTAAAGTTTTTTCAGATTAGGAGAGTATAATGGATCAAAAGCAAAGCTTGAAGAGTAGTGGACAAAAATGACAGTATAATTGGAGATCAATGCAAATATCATCACCTCTACATCCTATAAGGCAATAGTACTGTCCTCTTACAACTCAAGGGTTTCAAAGCTGGTGGGTTTGCCCAAATATGTCTAGTCCAAGAAAGGAAATATAATTTGGCAATATTAATTGAGGAAAATGAAGGATTATTTAGAAATATGAATTAGAAAAACTAAGCATGTGCTTAGTTAATCAAATGCTATTAGGGCATTTTGCCTACAGATGACTTCATTATCAAATAGAAAGCTCTATATTGGCAAGCAGGCCTTGATACCTCATATACTGTCAAGTGATTAGAGAAGAATATACAAGGATCAATCATGGTATAGATCTTTTAAGAAGGGAAAAAGAAGCCACTTCTGCTACCTATCTACCCAAGATCCAAACCATTGGAACAGTACAAAAAGCTTTGGACTTCATTTGCAGCAAAACAAGGCAATTTGCTTCAATATAATTTTTTTTTTCAAAGGGATTCAAATGCAATGGATATCAGTGCAGTTAACAAAGGCTACTACAATTGTGGTCAGGAAGGCCACTTTATCAAAAATTGTAAAAGGCTAGTTGTTGCTTGCCCCTTTTGCATATAACTTGGGGGTCAATATAAGAAAGGTTACAAGAAAAAATGTGGCTGACAAATATATGAAACACATATATTCTGGGATGATGATAAAAGCACCACATGCAATAATAAATGCAAGGTCTGCAAGATTTTAAAATTACAAGGAAAAACATGGGACTTTTTTAAATTTATAAAAGATATGAGTTTCAAAGAAGTGGCCACCTGGTTTAAGAATCAAGAGGCTATCTACAAGAAGTTGGAAAAAGCTTAAACCTGAGAAACATATCTGGGTGTTCCAAGGATTTTTCCAAAATAAATATTTCCTTTTGCCAGTTGAGAAGTTAGATAATGATAACTCAGCTGGTAATTCACCATTTACCTACATATCAAGAGTGCCTCCTAGTGAGCATGGTGGGGATGTTAAACCTATCCTTGATTTCCCTTTCCCAAAGAAAAAAAAACCTGTAAAGACTTTGTTCTTTAGTTACCTTAAAATCCCAACAAATAAAATTATTATATATAACATCAACCCTATGTGGGAAATTATGTTATCTATCCAAGTCATGCCCCTGAGTACATGCCACTCTCTTATGAAAGTTGACACCCTACTTGACAGTGGCACAAACATGATCTTTACTAACACATCTTGGATGAAGAAGCTTAAACTTCTATTTTTTAAATTATAACATATCATTCCTGTTTTCAATATAAATAGCACCAAGAACTCTGCAAGAAACATTATACACTCAATGAAACTCATAATTAAATACCAGGGTTATCATGAAAAGGTTATAGCTGAAGTAACCAATCTTGGAAAAAATGCTCTGATTTTTAGATTCTCCTGGGTAAAACACCACAGTCTAGAAATTGATCGAATCAAGAGCTCAGTACAAATAACATGTTACTCAAGGTACTATCATGCCCTTTAAGATAAGCCAATTTTTATTTGTATGATCAAGAAAAAGAAAAAAATATCCAATATCAAGTCCATAGTACAATCTGCATCCTAAAGAACAAGTCAAAAATGGATGTAGTGGCAGAGCAGCTCATTCTCTTACAGTATCATAACTATGTAAAAGTGTTAAGTAAAGCTGAATCTGAAAGAATATCAATATAAAAACCATGGAATCACATCATCAACCTCAAAGACATGTTTGAACTCAAGAAAGTTGTATTACTCCTCTATCTATATAAGAATAGGAGGAAATCACCACTTTTCTAGATAATCAGCTGGCTAAAGGATATATCTATTCCTCCAAATCCTCTCAAATCTTACCAGT
Source organism: Hortiboletus flavorubellus (assembly GCA_038093115.1). NCBI lineage: Eukaryota > Fungi > Basidiomycota > Agaricomycetes > Boletales > Boletaceae > Hortiboletus > Hortiboletus flavorubellus. Next base: position 64,920 of record JBBPRR010000006.1, read on the forward strand.
GTTCTTCATCTTCAAAAAAGCTGACAAGAAGCACAGGGTATAGGATTACTGCTATTTAAATGAACATACAGTTAAAAATAATTATCTGCTGTTCTTAATTTCCCAATGGGTGGATAAGCTAAAAGCAGCTAAGCTATTTACAAAAATGGACCTTTGATGAGGTTGCAACAACATCCATATCAAACAAAGCAATAAATGAAAGGCCATTTTTGTTTGCTACAAAAAAGCATTTGAACCCCTAGTCATGTATTTCAGGCTATGCAATTTCCCTGATACTTTTCAAACCATGATAAATAAAATATTTGCTGATATAAAGAATATAATTGTAGTTTGCATTAATAATCTTATGATATTTACCAAAACAAACAATAAAAACAAACACAATAGAGTTATGCATGAAGTACTGTAAAGATTGGAAAAAAACAATCTCTTTATCAAGCCAGAAAAGTGTTTCTTCTTGAAAAAGAAAATCAAGTTCCTTGATATGATGGTGGGTGCTGATGGAATTAGAATAGGCAATTCAAAAGTCAAAACCAACTTGAAATGGCCAAAACCAAAAAACATCAAAGAAGTTTACAATTTCCTCAGATTTGCCAAATTCTAGCAAAGGTTTATTAAAGACTACATATAGCATGTTTGTTCCCTAAATGATTTATCAAAGAAGGAGCAACCCTTTGAGTGGAAAGATGTATAACAAGTCACATTTGATTAAGAAATGTTTCACCACAGTGCCCATGTTCATCTTTCCAGATATTGATTGTCAATTCTACTTAGAAACCAACACCTCTGGCTACACCACAAGGGCTGTACTATCTATTCTAAAAAAAACTAGTGGTACCCAGTTGCTTTTTCCAGTCATAGTATAACACCTTCTGAATGCAACTACCCCATTACTGAAAAGGAAATGTTAAGCATCATCCAAGCATGGGGGATATGGAAGCACTACTCAAAAGGCTTCCATCACCAGTTCATCAAAACAACTACACCAACTTGAAATATTTATATAATTACAGAACCTGAATTGTTGCCAAACCTAATGGTGATGATGACTTTCATGGTTTACTTATGTCTTCATTTACAAGCCCAGTGCTACTAATATTAAAGCCAATACACTCTTTAGGGAAAAAGATCATGCTTTTGACATAGAATATGACAATGAAGAAATTATGATGATTTTGCTGGAGTAGATATAAACTCTACTGGTTACAATCTACAATAAAGGCAAACAAATCCTAAGAAAAAGTTATACATGTTCAAAAAAAGTCAAAAAAAAAAAATCTTTGTCCCCAATAACAAATACATTCACTTATCTATTATGAAGTCTTGCCATGACTGACCAGTTGCTGGTCACCACAGTTATGAAAAAATTATAGAACTTTTCAGAAGAATTTTCTAATGGTTTAATATAACTATCTATGTAAAGATTATATTGCTCAATACAATCATTGTGCATGCATAAAAGGAGGTAATAAAGCTCCAGCAGGCATATTAATCCCTCTTTCTATTTTAACAGGTCCCTGATAGGATGTTTCTACCAACTTTACTACTGATTTCCCCTCCTCTGGCAGCTTTAACTCCATCCTCACTATTATAGATTGGTTCTTTAAGATTAATCACTCACAAACAGATGGACAAATAGAGCATATAAACTGAAATCTCCAGCAATGTCTTTGCATATTCTGCATCAAAAAGTAGGAAGAATGGTTGGACTGGCCTTTGATTTTCCAATTCTCATATAACCTGAAGATTTCAATATTTTCAATGAAAACCCTTTTTGAAATCATATATTTATATGTTCCCCATATAGATGTGGAACAATATGTCTCCAAAGTGCCAGTCACTACAGAGTTTGCTGATTTGATGAGCAAGACTATGAAAGAAACAAAAAATAGCCTAAAAACATCTCAAAAGTGAATGAAAGCTCAAGCAGACAAATACTAGTCCCAAGCTCCATAGTATCAGTCAAAGATGAAATCTAATTAGCCACAGATAACCTATGCTTGATGCACCAATTCAAGAAGTTAACAAAATGGTAGCTAGGTCTCTTCCCTATTCTGGAACTCATAGGCCCCAATGTGATTAAATTTAGACTTGCTAGAGGAATGAAAATCCATGATATTGTGAATATCTCTTGTATCAAACTTTATAAAAAATAGTAGCCTAATTGGCCTGTTATCCAGCCCCACTTGGTTGATATCACCAAAAATCATGAAAAATTTTATAAAATAGATTATTTTATTGATTTCTACTTGAAAGAACACTGTCTCAAATACCTGGTACATTGAAAAGGCTTTGAAAAGACAGATTATACATGGAAACCACTCAGAAATATCTCTAGTGCTTAGAACATCATTCACAAATTTCATATCCTTCATCTGAATGCCTCACAAAAACTGTCCATGATCTTTGTCCAGGTTGAAAATTTATTTAACCCCTATATAAATTATACTAAGTGCAAATCACTACTCTTGAAATGCCTGAAAGTTGATTTCTTGAAGGGGATAGTGTTATAATCAATATATTTCCATACCTTTATATTCATTGGACTTAACATTTTCTATATATATCAACAGATAATCTTACCTTATCTCATCTCTTCCCCTATCTTGTGGATAGTAGTCAGTCACTTCTTACTTTCTCATTTCATTTCACACACAAGACTTCTCATCTTTCCCATTTCACACCTTTGTTTCAGACCTATGTTTCACCATCTCATAGAAGTATTTAATTACATTTCTCTTCTGTTCCTTGTTACATGTATTTCATGTATGTTTTATGCTTTATTTCCATTCTACCACACTACATCTTAGCCTCACATGTTTCACTTTTGTTCACCCTTATGCTCTTTTCCCTCTCATTCCCAGATTATTAAGTACAATGATAACATGTACATATATATCTCCAATAGATATTTAAGACCCCTATATATCATTGCTTTTAAGTTCAAGTTACTTTTGACAACCTAAGGGAGCTGATGCTCTAAGGTTGTTTAAGTTCTCTTAAGCAGACAGTGAAATAACCTAAAGCTCTTACTAAGGTTGCTTGCTCTTGAATACACTTGATAGCTAACTTCTTAGGGACATAGTTTAGGAGAATCAATTCATATAAAAACAGGGAGAGAAGAGTGAGTTAGCCAGAGGAGTCAAAGGGAAAACTTCAAGGAGGACAAGACAGGGAGTCTTGGCCACTGCTTGGGGGGCTTTATATACTACATAAGTGTATGTATATGTTGTGCATAAATCTATAGACAAGATAAGTCCTTGAACATGTGTACAACAAATGTATTAATACAGCCATGGAATGGAAGCATAATATGAGGAAAAAGCATGGAGAGAAGCAGAAACATAAGGGAAAGGCATGGAATGAAAGCATAATCCTGACCATGAGGATGTGTAGAGATTATAAATGAAGAAGTATGATATGGCAGGATATAAAAGATATAAGGAGGCATGGATTAGGAATGGAAGAGTTATAGGTGATTAGAAGTTTAATAAATGATGAGAAGAGAAGGTATAGCCATATCACAGGATGAAGAGGTGAAGAGGTGAAGAGGTGAAGAAGAGGTGGAAAGGTGAAGAGGTGAAGAGGTGAAGAAGTAAAGATATAAAGAGTTGAAGTAGTATTCTGTGATATGATAAAGAGGTGACATAGTGACATGGTGGAGAGGTGAAATATAGGAGGATGGTCTCAATCATTCTAGAGATTAGATAGAAATTGCAAGCAATCAAGAAATAAGAGTTATCATATATCTAATATAAATTGATTTCACTCTGGATGTATAAATAACTTAATTGTGCATGTTCAGTACAGTTGATAAGGAGATTGCACCTGTTCAAGGTGTCTGATAAGGGGTAGCACTTAATTTGTGTACTTGATGAAGGAATGATACATGTCCAAAGTGCCTGATAAGGAAATCTATCCTTGAAGAAGTGAGGAAAATAAAAAGATAAATACATTAAATATAATTGCAAGTTGGCAGCCATTACAAACAGTATATATGCTATCATGCTCCTAGAGGTACATTCTTCTATACCATTGTTCTTATGTAGGTTGGATCCATAATGTGCATAAAACAAAGCAATTTCATCAAGCTAGCTATTATCATATGATTCTATCTTGGCTTGGTCTTTAAGTGGTCTTTGAGATAAAGTATCTGGTGCCTTTAACTATATAGCAGGCATGTGTACAAGGGTAAAATCAACATAAGAATTTCTTGAATTCATCTGTTGATTACTATATTAGATTGCAGTTTAAGCTCATTTGGCATTTTTTTAAAATACTTAGCATCCACCTCTACTATAAGATTCTTGGCTCCTATTACATTTGGATGAAAGTGACACAGGGCATGAAATAGATCAAATAGCTTCAATTAAGGTTGGCAGTAGGTAGTTTCCACTAAGGAAAAAAAAAATCTATATCTAGAAGAGTATTGTTTATCATGCTTATCTATTTGTAATAGAATAATTCCTACCCCCATATAGCTAGAGTTTACTAACAACACTATTGGTTGTCCACATATATAATCTATAGATAATAGAATAGGTGCTGTTATTATTAGCTCCTTTAGAATTTCAAGAACTTCTTGATATTCTTCTGTTCAGACAAAGGGTACATTCTTCTTGTAGGAGTTATACTCCTTACTATCTGGAAGTAATTAGAAATTCATATGTGGATTGTTCCACATAGGCCCATAAATTGTTTGGCTTGTGTAGCATTTTGTGGGGTAGGCCATTTTCTTATGGTCTTTACACATTGCACATATGTTAGGTTCTTTTCTATTGATTCTTACATTCTGATAAGGTATTACTACTTGAAGTTGATAGATTTGAAGCTTCTTTCCATTGAAGGTTCCTCTAGCTTCTCATCAGTGAAAGTGTTCAACCTGTATAAGAGAATATAATCCATTTCATCTCATTGAATGGTAATTACATACAATTATCAAGTGTGCAAAATGGATTATATTTCTTTGTACAGGTTAAACACTTTCCCTGATGCTGTCAAACAATGTGGAATGTAATTCAGGTCCTCTGCATGTTCCTAGATGTATCTTTATATCTTTGATTTTTTTGACAGAACTGCAGGGTTTCCATCCTCATCAGAATAGGTAGTAAGTGGTCCCCACAATCAATGAATACATTCATTACGTGCTTGAAGATCTCATCTTGGAATATAAACACCATATATTTTTGAAATTCAAAAGGTAGGTTGATTTGCCCAGTAGCAATAATATTATGCATAGTAGTCCTAGTGGTGTTTGAAAGGCTGTCATGTCATGACTAGCTTCATTCATCTTTCTTACATCAAAATTCCAATATAGGTCTAGGATTGTAAAGCATTTTTCTTTCAAGAACCAGTCTACAAACTAATCCAGGTGTGGAGGAATTGAGGATTCCTTAATGCTAACTCTATTCAAGGTTTGAAGGTCATGCACAATTTTCAGTTTCTACTTCTTTTCATTCCATGTACAGAATCATCTTGATCTGTAAGGGAATTGACAGTATTCATAGACTCCTACTTTTATCTTCAGTTGTAGCAGGTCTATGATTTGTTGTTGTAGTGCAGGAGCTAATCATATGTCTTTCTCCTGCCATGATTTTGTGATACATGAGATATCTTGTAGGGGCTAAAGTACTTTTTTTAAGAGTTCTTTTATCCTTGTCCTTAAAAGCTATATATAGTTGCTTCATTCTTGATCAGTATGTAGATAAACAGGTCTCATTCTTTAGGCCACAAGAATTAATAGGAGTACATGTCCTTCAAAATCCTATCCACTTAGTCCTGAATGAATTTCTGAGTAGGCCTTTGTAGGCCAAAGTATGCATTCAGGAATTCTAATGACATCATTGAATAATATGGTAAGGTTTTAGTGACCTTGAACTCCTGGCAAATTAGGGTAGAGATTGGCTTATATGCTCCATAAGTTCATATACATAAATGCAATATTGATCAGGTAAATAGTCCCATAAACTCTGCATCTAAATCCCTGGGCAAGTCCTGATCCTTGCTATATTCTTTGTATATTGCCTTAGTAATCATTGTCTCAATCTGATGTACAATAATGGTTTTTTTTTACTTTCTTAGGCAGGCAAATACTATTAGTGATCCTACTGCTTTATTGGGCAAGTAGTTATGTACTAATAGTCAGTAGGCCATTCATAGGTGTGTCATCTTAATACAGTTTAAGATCTGTCAGTCAGATGTCATGTGTAAGAGTGTAGATCCTATGGTAGTCTGCAGCTGCACTTATATATGATCTTAGAATCACACAGGATTTGCCTAGGCCAAATAGCTATACTTTATATTTCTAGTCCTCTCATTTTACTATTGTAGAGATTTCTTTTGTTCACAATTGTATTCATTGTACTTGTTGTGGTAGCTTTCTGCTATTGCCAGCATAGCAACAAGTGTGTACTATGTCTCCTCAATTTAACAAGGTTGCACTCATTATATTGTATGACTAGTGGGAAGGTTATCATGTATTCATCTACTATAGTCAATCTAAAGATTCAATGTATCTTCTTGTATCTTTGTGTATGGGGGGAGTTGGTTTCTGCAGGGAATGGAAAAATTTATAGTCAGGATCATATTCATTAATCAAGTCAGCCATATAACCTCTCTTCTTATCCAGGCAGGGTTTGTGCTCACATCTTCATAATGTCATAAAAAAGAATACAAGAAAAAGGACATGTAGGAATATGATAGGTAACAATATAGTGATAGTAGGTGGAGATGGACACTATGTACACCATTGGATCAGGCTCACTTGCACTGTATATTTGATAAATTACTCATATTGTATCAGCCACAACTACGATGGACATACCTTATATATGTTCAACTATTTCTAATGGAATGTTGGCAGTGTAAATCCTAGTCAGCCTTTCTCATATGCAAAGTATGAGGTCAAGGGAGGTGGGAATTCCCTAGTGAGTCGGTGAATATTAAGGGGATAGGGCATACCTGAGCCTGTTATGATTGGTATATTTCCATATCCCTATGTTCATTGGACTTAATATTTTCTACACTTAATAACAGACAATCTTATCTTTATCTTATCTTGTGTGTCATAGTTGTCTTACTTTCTCACTTCTGTTTCATGCATAAGACTTCTTGTCTTGCTTGTTTTACATATGTTTTACATCTCCATTTCAGATCTATGTTTCACCTTTTCACAGAAGCATCTGATCACACATCTCTTTCATTTTTTGATACACATGTTTTACTCATGTTTCACCTTCATTTTCATTCTACCACACTGCATGTTAGCCTCATGTGTTTCATTTTCATTCCATCCTATGCTCTTTTTCTTTTTGTTTCAAGATCATTAGATACATTCACAACATGTACATACTGTATCTTCAGCAGGTACTTAAACTCAATGCCAGCACTAAAGAACTACAGTCTTGTTTTCTTGATTTTTTCCCCTAAGCACTATAAGAAGGACTCTACTTGACCTAATACAGTAAGCCTTTTCCCTTATCTTTCTTTTAGTCGAAGTTACTATTGGCAACCTAAGGGAGCTGACACTCTAGGATTGTTTTATTAAAACTAGACTTCCACATTTTATCCCTTACCTTGCGAACCTCAATGTAACTCATTTTACATGCACAAGTGCATTCCCATGAATGATCACTTGCAACTAGCTTACAGCAGAGCTAGTACTGATCACCTTCCATCAATTCATTTGCTCCTTTTCCTTTAACCCAGGTCAAATTGGCCTAGCTAATCCTTTATATATAGCCTTGGCAAAATCAGCCAAGTCAGAACTAGTAAAAGAATGAATAGCCTTGCCAGCAGAATTAACAGGCTTACAGAGCATGGAAAGGACCCCACCATCATCACCATGTTTATATTCAGCTGTTACATAGTTTTTTAAGGCTATCAGAAGCAGACTTGCAACTACTTGACATTCACTACACTTCAGACAAAGAAATACTCCAAGTGGTCACAGTTGCTCTTACTTTCAGATTAGGAGATCCAGATGACTTATCCATAGCAAGAGTATTCCAGCATCCAGAGGCAGATGATCTTTCCATAGATTCAAATGACCTAGTGTTTAGCCCAAGGGGCAATACCTTATCTGTCCACTTGACCAATGTTGCAAAACCTACTGTTAATTTCTAAAGAAAAACCATAATCTAAAAACAAGCAAGAGTTATCCTTACTTGGTATTCTTATCCTATCCACCATAGTAGACCCATCCCTTGAAAGAAAAGAATGTGATGATGTCTTTCTTCTAGACAAGACAATGAAGAATCAACTAAAAATTGGTGATTCCCAGACAATGTGTCTTGTCTTCATGGGCTAAAACACTTTACTCAAGGGAAGTATGAAAGGTCTATCCTTGGCAGAATTAGGGGTGATGGATATAGTTCCAAGTAGAAAAGGGGAATTTAATATACTAGAAGCTGTGGTTTGTTTGCCAATCCTTCATGTAAGTTTATAGATTGGTTGTTAAAGATGGTTTTAGCCTATATTTTGATTAGTAAAGGTGATCCTAGATATATTATACATCTAATGAGCTCAATATAATGATAATAGGTTGCCTAGCAACCATGAAAGCTTGTGCTTGGATAATATAAAAGATGGGCAATTTAGGAACTTGATTTAGGTTTTGCCTAATATTAATGATTTGTATGTAGGGAACTCCTGGGAATATTGTGTCCAGAAGTGGTGATTAGGTAAGAAAATGGTCGTGTCAGGTTGCTTAGTCACTCAGCTGATTATAGTAAACTCAGTCTTCTTGTATACTAAGGAGCTATAACTAAAGGTTGAAAAGTGTAGACTTAGGCTAATCTCTTAGGAATGTAAGTCTAGGCAAGGTAGGGGTAGGAGTCTGATAGGTAAGTTGTCCTAATGATGGCAAGATGCTCAGTTACTGGTTGGTAGTTAACTTGACAGTATACTTAGTAAATTTAGAATAATTATTATAATTCAATTTTATTGTTTCAACTAAGAGGTAGGCAAGTTTGGCTTAGAGAGGTAAAGTATAGCCCTTATTTGGTACTACAGGACACTTATGTTGCTTACTAATAGGGACCAGGTGCCTTTTGTTGCCCAAAAAGAAATTTCTTTCAAAAGGATAATCTTAGATACTTGTTTTTTTATTTAGGTACAAGTCCTAATAGTCTAATAGTAGTTCTAAACTCCTATTTACTTCGCTTTGGGGTACCCTGCCTTATTAGGTTTTATTAGGTTTCCCAGGGAATCTCTTATCAGATGTGATTATTTGAGGTAGAAGATGAGATATTTTTTATAGGTTAAAATGTTTTTTTATATATACATAAATACAGAAGGCTGTGCTAGCCAATCAGAGGGCTTGGTGGCTTATAAATTAAGGTACAATCGCTTACTAATGCCAGGCACAAGCTGACAAATCCAGGCACACTAAGAAAAAGCACTTTGAGCAAAAGAGTCCAAATCTGGAATATTCTGTCAAAGAGGCTGGCTATACTGTGCAGGGCTGTATAAACTAATAGAGATAAGGTCACATGGTAACTAGGGGTCACATGATCACTTCATCTCACTGGCACTTAGCTAAGTAATCAAATAAATAAAGAGAAATCAAAAAATAGTATGCTATGTACAAATGTGCAAGTGTAAAGGTATAACTAAAGAGATTAACAAATGTCTCTAGGATGAGATGTAGTCCTTCATGAATGTTTTAATGCCTGGCCATTTATATTCATATTGAATCAGTTCCAAGATCCAGTTCTGGCTGAAATGTTCAGAGAGAAAATAATCATGTTTGTACTAGAGGATTTAGAGACAGAGGTCATTGGAGTCTAGTATGTAGATTCTATCATCTAGGCTGAGGAAACTGTCAGTGTATTAGAACCATAACTGTGGTATCAACTCTGAAATGCTGGAGATGATTAGAGAATTGGGATTTGGCTCCACCGTATGTGATATGCCCTTACAAGAGTTTGATCCCGGATTTATGGAGATTAAAGGTAAGACTTAAGACATAGAAACATCAAGTCAAGCGGAGGTATCAGAGGAGAGTCGTTGAGACTTGAGCGGAAGTCAGGAGAGTTATTTTAGTTAATATTTGAACTAAGGAGTACAAGAGTGAAATTGGAGACTTATATATGGAGTTTGAGAATAATTAATAAACAGAGTCGTAAGGGATTGATAAGAGAACAGAAATCGGGAGTAAGTACAGAGCTGTGCTCTAAGCAAGATACAGGTACGGAGGTAAGTAAATAACAGAGCTAATACTAAATAGGAGAGAACAAGGAACAAAGACAAAAGGAGAATACTAAGTACAAGTCCAGAGTCTGGAGACAAGTCCTGTACAAGAATGCGGCAGAGTTCTTGATGATAGGCCTAGAGGGCCAGAGTTGAACTTGGGCGAAATACAGAATATGACACAGTGTTGATAAACCATCAGGAGTTGGAGGGCTCAAAGATGGACATGTGAATGAAGGTCAGAGAGTTGGAAGAAAGAGTCAAGAGGATATTACTGTGAAGAGTTTCTTCACCAAAGAGTATGCTGGCCCAAAGTACCAATGCTGTGAGGTAAGTGGCTCATAGGAACACAGCAAGTTGCTCCTAAGTGAACATAGGGTGGAACTTGTGAGGGTTGATGTAAGCGTAGTCCTTATCTCTCTCTTTGGAATAGATATTCTAGCATCTAATGAAAACATTAGGTTTTATGCCACAGCGTCAGGGATAAAAGTGATGACCATATTGAATTGGGAGAGGAACTCTGACTAGCAGGCTTGCTGCTGAGTTAGGAGTTTCGTGATAACAAAATATTTCAGGTTCTTGTGGTCAATAATCACATCAATTGGAGTTGTGGAGCCTTCAAGGTAATGTTGCTAAGTCTGAAAGAATTCATGAATGGTAAGTAGCTCCCTGTCATGAGTGTTGTAATTGAGCTCTGAAGCAGACAGTGTTTGAGAGTAGAGTATAATCAGATGAATCTCTTTGTTGGGGCATTTGATAGAAAAAATGTCAGTGATGATATAGTTGGAGATGTTGGTTTTCACAATCATCAGAGCATCAGGCATTCAATGTATCAATATTGGAGCAAAGGTGAAGACTTCCTTGAGCTTCTGGAAAGCAGAGCAATAGAAATCAGAGAAGTTTCATGGAATACCCTTGCAGGTGAGATGGGTTAAAAAAGTAATGATATCGAAGTAATTATCGATGAAATGACAGTAGAAGTTTGCAAAACCAAGAAAGGACTGAATGTCCTTGACTTTACAAGGCTTAGGCCCATTCTGAATAATCTGAACCTTCTCCAGAGACATGTTCAGTCCAGAGGGTGACAGTTGGTAACCAAGGTACTTGGTAGAGTTGGTGTGGAATGATTAATATATTATCCAAATAAACTATAATGTAAACATCTAAAGGATCAGTGAAAATGGTGTTGATGAACAGCTGGAACATTGCAGGAGCACTGATTAGATCAAACAACATGACAAGCCATTTGTAAAAGCAGTAGTATGCCTAGAAGAACATTTTCTATTTATCACCATCAGCAATGCAAACCAAATGGTAGACATACTGAAGGTCAATCTTGGTGTAGACTTTGGTGCAGCTTGAAGCATCCAAAAGGTTAAAGATATGAAGTAGGGGGTAGCAGTCTTTCTTTGCGATCTTATTGAATTTTAAAAAGTCAACACAAAGGTGGAGTAAACCATCATTCTTGCAGACAAAAAAACTAGAACAGTGTGAGCAAAGGAGGAGGGGCAGATGAACCTCATTACTAAATGCTCATCAAGAAATATCTGGAGGGACTCAAGCTTGGAGGGGGAAAGAGAGTACATAGTACTTAAGGGGGGGGAGTGCTTTCTTCCAAATTGATCTTCAGATTATAATCATAATGCGAAGCAAGCTGAAAAGCCTTGTTCTTGTTGAAAATGTCTGCAAAATTATGGTAGTCCGGGAAAACACTGGATAGATCAGCAAGGTTGGGGGCAATGAAAATGACATAGAGATCACTCTTTTGGTGTGAAGGTGCAGGCTAAACTGTATAAAGCCCTGGAGGTGACAAGTGAGCATGAATGCAGGCACATTGATGATTACTATGGGCAGAGCCTTGTGGTTGAAGAAACACAGTGGATTGGGAGGTGTGAAGTTAGCCAGAGGTGGTAAGATTGAAGGCTGTGAAGATGAGCTCAGGGGTGCTGGCATGTCCTGTTCAGGTCGATAGAACAAGATACTGCTCAAGACCCAGTCAATCAACAGATTGTAGTGGATAAGCCAGTTATATCCTAAGACAAGGAAACAAGAATTATCCAACGGGGTAACATATAATATCATTAGAGTGATATTACTGGTTTTGAAATGGACAGAGAGGTCAATAGCTTGAGTTATGGTGGAATTTGTAATATCATTAAAGAGTTGGAGTTGAAGTGGGGAAATGAAATAGGTGGAAAGATTGTTTTTATTAATTGATAAAGCAGTTGGAGGATCCAAAATTTACAAGCACAGGGAATGGAGGAATATTATAGGATACTAAAGAAATAGAGAATATAAGTGATTTGGGGTCTGAAAGAGCAAATGGATTGAGATGGATCTTCTTGAGTGTATGGGTGGGTTAACACAACCTCCAAACTAAGCAAAGTCATGAAGATTGTACTCTATTTATTTTATCTTTGAAATGGAGACCTTCGGTTTGACTTCCAGAGTAGTTGCTGCAGCATGGGCCTTGGACACTTTAGAAGTAGATTTGGGATTCCTTGGCCATATGCCCAATGGAACTGCAGAACATACACAATTTGAGGTTGAAGTACTGCTTGTGGTCTTCAGTGGTAAGCTTGCTGTTCTTTTCCAATTTTGATGACAAGTCTGGCTTTGAAGTAGCAGACGTGAAAACTTCTTTGCCTTTGGACTCCTTGGTATCTTTAGCATTATCAGAGAGGTGTGCAGAGGGAGAGGCAGGAGCAGATAATTTGTTGAAGGGCTTGAATGTGGAGGGCTAATTGAATGTTTTTGTTTGGTAATTGATTTCAGACTTGCACTTCTAGTAGCACATGTCAATTGCCTGAGCAAGATGGTGAAGTTTAAAGAACATTGGAAGTTTCCCAACATGAGAGATTTTGTCCTTGATATGGTCCAACAGACTGTTGTAGAAGTAGTACCAGAGGACATCTTCTCTGTAATCTTGGACTTACAAAGCTATCCTATTGAACTCGATCACATACTTATTAATGTACTGACCATCCTTCATGAACAGGTGGTCAAGTTGGTGCTCTGCATCTCCAACAGGATCGTGCAGATTAAAATTAACCTAAAGTTTAAAAATAAACTCTTTGTAATTGTCCATCCAAAAGAGACATTGATTGGGATCTTTCATCTGGAGGAGATCACTATTCCAGAAAGCACTAAGGGGATTGAATCTAGGGGAACTATTGGCGCCAATGAGGGCATGAGTATAGGAGTGGGTAGTATGCATAGCCATGGTGGAGAACTCTTTGCAAGTATGAGTTCAAATATACTATTAGAACTGGAACTCTGGTATCAACTCTGGAATATCAGAGATAATTAAAGAGTGGAAATTGGCTTCACCTATATGATGCACCCTTACAAGAGTTCAGTCCTGGTCTTGCAAAGATTAGAGGTTAAACTTAAGATATAGAGATGTCAAGTTAAGCGGAGATGTTAGAAGAGAATCATTAAGACTCAAGCATAGGTCAGGAGAGTTATTCTAGTTAATATTCAAAGCAAGGAGTACATAAGTGAAATCAGAGGTTTATATACAAAGTCTGAAAAGAATTAGTAAACAGAATCATAAGTGATTGATAAAAGAATGGAAGTTGGAAGTAAGTATCCCAAAGCTGTGCTCTAGGCAAGACACAGGTACAGAGGTAAGTAATAATCAAAGCTAGTACTAAATAAGAGAGAACAAGAAACAGAAATGAAAAGGAGATACTAGATATAAGTCCAAAGTCTGGTAACAAGTTCTACATAAAAATGCAGTGGAGTTCTTGATGATATTGTTAGAGACCATGCAACTCCTGGGGAACTCCGGAACTCCAGAGTTCATGTGAACAAATAGAACTTCAACTTCAGCTTATGTGCTGTGCCCTTGCTGTCATTTATGTTCTGTATTTTAAAACAGAGAGGAACAGAGGAGATGGAAAAGGAACAGAAGTCTGTCTTAGTCGATAATCAAGCTACTGTACACAGAGTATCTAGGACTTTATATATGGAGGAAGAGTACAGTATTAGTAATGGATGACGGAGATGGAGGATGGGAGATAAGAAAGCTGGTGTTGCGCTCTGGTAGGATGAATGCCAGAGCTGTGCAAGCATAGGTCAGAGGTATCTAAGGTTTGAAACTAAACTATGTATGGAACAAAGGGGTATTGTAAGTATAGAGTATAAGGAGGAATTAGTCAGAGTACGAATGTCTGGAGGAACGGAGGTACATATTAAGAGAGAACAAACTGGAGATTGTGCTTGAAGGAGCGGAGTTGTTCCTGAAGGCTGAAGTCATGCTAGGGGGTGGCACAGTATACAATATGGAATAGGACATGTATTCATTTGCCCTTCTAGCAGTAATGATCAAATTGCACTTTATGCTTGGATGGAGGAAAATCCCATATTTGTTGCACCTATCACAGATTACTGAATATTGGCAAGATTGTATTGATGTCCAACTTACTCCCTCACCTCATTATTACCACTTAGCTGATAAAATCCCAAATAAATTTCTATTTCACATTTCCCTTGATCTAATCTATTTAACTGTCACATAGTCATTGATATATTGGCTCCGGTTACAGATAGATTAATGGCTCTGAGTAGATAAGTGTCTGAAACATTTCCTCTCCATATATTACTTTCCTACACTCACACCTACACTAAATTAGCACACCTTTTACTTTCTATGACATTCCTAGTACATCTGTAGTTGTTAAGTTCTATTCTTGCTATAGGAAACTCTTGCCTTTAAATATCATCTTAAACAATAAGAAGCACTAGAAAAATAACAGAGCCAGCTGACATTGATCTGACTATTTGGAACTTGAGCTTGTATTACAATTTATATGATTAACTCATTAATATACTATATGACTCCATGTGACTGGCTATATGATCACACCTTACAAAATAATGATCATACTCCCTCCTATTATTATACTACTATGCATATAGAAACTGAAGAGATAGAAAGAGAAATCATTTGGATCAATTGACATTGTCAACATTGCCTGATGATCTATTGATATGCTATAGGATTTGTTGAGATCTACAACAACTTGTATATCCAAATGAGAAGTTTGATTCCTAATGGTCTTCCAGAAGAAAAAATGAATAGAACTTGTGAACTTGCTGTCACCACCATTTCAACAAATTGCAAGAAGGATCATAGCTGAGATCTTTCATCAATTCACTAAACAAAAGCAATCCCCATAGCCAGATCCTGCCCCTCCAAAGCAAAGAAACTCAAGTTAATGGATATTGTATACCTTTGCTAATATTATCAATATCATTTCTCAAACTTGAATTAGTTACATACTAGTCAAGAAGTTTTCCCTAGTTTTGCAAAGGCACAGATATTACCTTATTTCCTATCTTCATTACCTACATATCATTGAAATCAATACCTCTATATACTATTATAAATAATAGAGAGTATTGACCTGAATAAGAAAGTCATATTACCTTACTCAGCAGCAGCCATAATACCATCAGATACAAATGGCTGATGCTAATGGAATAGTGCAAGAAGTACTAGAGCTTCACAAACAACAGCAACTATTCAAATATATGTTGCAAATGCTACTATATGAGTGATTACTCATGGTCAAAGTTAAAAAACACCTACAGTATATTGACATTGTATCTACTGCCATACAATCTACAGACATACCCACCTTTGTAATCAGTATCATAATGACCTATATTCCTGGATTAGGCAAATTGATTCAATTAGGCATGGACTATTAGAAGATAGAATGGAATTAATTCAGCTCCTAAAACTCCCATTCCCTTCTATAGTAAACATGGAAAGAGTTCTTCTTGAATTGACTTAAAACAAACCATTCCCTAAATTAAAAGAGAAAAAAGCTTCTTCTTCTAATCAGGAACAGCAAAGGGTTAATGGAAAATTACAACTTGATTATCCTTGATTGAATGAACAATTAGGAATGATTGTTTTCTATTCCCTGTGGGTAACCTGCATCAGAATATTTGGATGTGAAATCATATGTAGATATTATATATGTAATACTAGATATTTGACCTGAGATTTGAGTTTCCACTATATTTCCATGGTTCAAATGCTTAGCTAATTGAGGGACATATAAGCCCTATTGTCTAGTATTCATGTCTACTTTTTCTTATTTTCTCATGCACAGGTTGTGGTGAAACAAAATGATTTCTCTCAACATAGTTTAATTACTATCTACAAGTACATAGCAAATCATTACTTATATCTCTTTGACCTTCAAGTACTTAGCCAAGTGTTAGAGAAGAAAATAGAGCATGTGACATCAGTTGCAAATCACCTGACTAAGATCATGTGACCTTGCACAGCATGAGTCATAATGAGTCAACATAAATCATTGCAAGCCAGAAGCTATTTTCAGCATATTGCAAGTCATTTTCTAATAAGGTGAGTCAAAGTAAATCAGTATAAGTCATATCTTGGCACAGCCACCTTGGAACCGATGGTAGCACAGCCACATTTAAATTACTATATAGGGTGTATGTTTTAACCCTATTTAAAAAGTTCCTTTTTTAAGGAAAAGAGTTACTACTTAAGTGAGCCCAATTAATAAGTGCTTACAAGTGCCTCCCTTTACAAATATGTAGATAGTGAGGCTGTGTAGAGTAGTTCCCAAACTATATATATAAATAGAGGCACTTAGATCCATAGTTAGGAGTATACTACCTCTTTTAGGATAAGGACAATTAGGACACCCTTAGGAAGAAATTCTCAAAGTGAACAATTAAAAGAAATGGATCCCCAGCTAGTAGGGTGACCTAATAGATTAATAGGACCTTGGAAAAAAAAATTAGCTGAGCATTCAGACTAATTGCCAACTCTATAGTACATAATGAAGTCCATTCAAGAAAAGCTATTCTATATAACTTAGAGATGTTTGTGAATCACTAGCAAGAACCAAGCATATTAATACTATCTATCCAATTGAACCTATTTGATTGGAGCTAAATGGAAGTCATTAAGAGTATGTCTTAGAGAAGTAACCCTGGTTGGAACAAGCTACCCTTCTAGCAACTTGAGAGTTGTCTAGATCATTTTCCAACTATCCATAGTATATTTAGTAAACCACCACTACTGAAAGTCAGACCAATATTAGTATTACTGGAAGCAATCCCCCTCAACCTTGTTAAAGATTGATGAACAAACTATGTGTCTAATAGCCAACTCCTTTCTACAAGCTGATATTTGCTTTTAGTAGCAATCTATTCAGGAAGGAAAACTCTTATTACTTCATTTCAGGTTTACTATCTGTAGAGATAAGATTAATTATCTGATAAGCATTTTTTAATATTTCTACTAATCTTATCTAGAAAGAAGATATTGTAAAAAAAGAAAAGGTTGATGATAAAATCAATGGAGAGTTGGCAGAAAGCAAGGAAAAAATAAAGGAATTGAGAAAAATGGGGGTGTAGTGGAGTGTATAAGAATTTTTTATTTTGTGGGCAGATAGAGTATTTGGCAACAAAGTGAAAAACAAAGGAAAAAAACCAAGCCACCAGAAGTCACATTCAAGGATGGCTTTAGTGTGAAAATGGTCCAAGTGGCTAGTAAAGGGGAAAAAATGAATTGAATAGAGCAAAGTGAAATGAGAGGCTGAAGGAACATACATATATACAACTACAGAAATAAAAATGGTTATTATTGAAAGTCCAATCTAAAAAAAAAGAATAAGGCAAAAAAAAGGAAATCATCAGCAAAGTTTTCTAGAGTACAAAGAACAAGAGGATCAAAGGAAGAGGAATTCTTGATATGGATAACAAGGGAAACATGTAACACATTATAATAGTAACAGGATGGAATGTGCCTTGAACATATTGGCACCATTTGGTGAAAGCAAGAATAACAGCAAGAAGTTTGCAGTCATAAATATTATAGTTATATTCAGCAAGGGCAAAAGTGCAGGAGAAGTAAGAACAAGGACGAAGGTTGTCATTAGTATCAGCTTGAAGTAGGACAATATCAATAGCAAGAAAAGAAACATCAGTCTTGACTGAGAATGTAACATCAGGGTTAGCAACAACGAGGCTGAAAGTGAAAGTAGTTTTCATGGTATGAGAATTCAAATCTCAGCAATCTGGGCAAGGATAAAGAAAATCATCTTTCTTTGAGACAGAACAGAAGGATACAGCTTGTGGGAATTTCAAAGGAAAAAATATAGCCAGTTTTAAGATGCTCATTAATGAAGGCTCAACGAACATCTTGCTCTTTCAGATTAAGCAGATATACTTTGACAATTTTTGGGACAAAGGAGAGTTTAAGGTCAATGGTATGGTTGAAGGGATGATGTGGAGGTAGCTACTGTAATCATAAGTCTTTTCAGAAAACATATTTTCAAAGTTGATACACTAGTCAAGAAGAGATTTATTGACTGGTTTATTCTTTTGTGCTAACTGAGTAAACAGGATAATCTTATTGTTGGTCTCACTAACAAGTTCCAATTGGGGGAGGTGCTCACTAAGAGACACATTGACACTATTCAGATATCATTCAAAGAATGGAAAGGAGATTTCTTCAATGATGGAATGGTCAAGTATTGGGAAAAAAATGGTGTAGAATTTCCAATTGATTTAAGGATTTCAGATTTTCAGCCAGTACATTCCTGTAATGATTTATTTCCTACTAAAAAAGACAACCATGAGTTCAATCACTTGAGGTTGTTGAGAGATATATACTAGAGGTTTGTTTCATAAAATGATGCCTTTCTTATTGGTTGTTCCATCAACATTATAAGCTTAAATAATTTTCAAAAGACATTTCATGGAGAAATTCATGTAGGTAAGAAGTCCAAGGTTAATAAAATTTGTGGTGGCTCCAGAATCAATAGGAGCTAAAGTAATGGTGGTGTGATTTCCAATTTGCAGTTTTACAAGGAATTGAAAGGTTCATTCATTGTGAGGGGCTACAAGTATATAATAAATTCTTAGGAAGAGGACATCACCAACTAGTCCATTACATGATGATGTCAGAGTTACAGATATTTAAAATGATATTCTGTGGAAGTTTCAACTTCAAGATATATCAATTAAAATATGCTGATTTCTCTTGTTGCAATGAAGCCTGGCAGCAAGGATTGTATCTTTTTTGACATAAGATTCATTCAGAGCATCTGAAATTGATGTTAGATCATTTTTGTCAATGTGGATGGATTGGACAAGACACCAAAAATCCATGAAAATACAAATAAGGACAAGAACCTCACTAGATACTGCATTGGCCCTGATGGCAATAATTGAACACTGAATGTCTCTCAAACAACAGCTGGTGATCTACTTTACTTTTGAGATACTACCATAAAAATGATAAAAGCCAGTTATTGACTAAAAGACACTGAAATAGAAATCTATCTTCAACTACAAAAATGATCATTTTTTAATATAATTGTTGAATTTCCTATGAAGAAGATGTAGTACTTTAGGAGTAAAAAAGTGAAAGAGCTCAGCAAGTGGCCAGTCCTGAAAGATGGACTTATCAATACTATTTAATTGACTTTCTATGCCTTATAAAAAAAGGCTTTGATGTTGGAAGGAGTAGTACATGTTCTGATAATAGCAAGCTGGACTAGCATATTCATATTCTCCTTGATATGAGGTTTATGATAGAATGGATTGCCAAATTATTTATACATGGCCATTATCAGCCATGATGTCTTTCTTCCAATCATAGCCAGCATTGTAGCCTGCAAAGTATTTACAATATAACTGGTAAGCAAAGTAAAACAATATTAATTGTATTTCAAGAGATCTGAAAGCATGACCCCTATTCAAGAAGCCTGCTTTAAAAGTTCCAATATGATATCTAAGTATTGGTGGATGAGGAAAGAACACTCTACATACATTTCTACTTATAGACCAATTTCAGTACAGGAAAGAGAGTAGTAAGGACAAATGCTATGAATGATGACTTCAATTAAGCCTTCATGCATATATTGGTAAGGTCAATCAGTAGAGGGTGTGCAACATGATCACCCATTAGCATGAATATATTGGTCTTGTTGGATGAAAGAATAATTTTCAAGAATACTACTCTATTAGGTAGTTTTGACTGAGAGGATTTGAGTGATTAAAATAAGATGGCAGTCCATGTACTCACCTGCATATTCCACACATCATTACCCATCATTCACTTTAAGTACATGTGGCAGAGTTTTATGCTATTATATATCCCTTCTATAGTGTGAATTTCCTATCATCATGAAACATAGGACAGTTGAGTGTAGTCGTAATGCATTTGAGAGGATCCTACCAATACAAAATGACAGGGGACTTTATTGCATTGGAAGGTGTTGGGGTTACTTGTGATTGCCACTAAGGTTTGCTTGAGAGCAGTTCAACTCACCCTTGCAAATATTTTACAAAATTCAATGACAATAGGAGCTTTCAGATTGAAAAATTCACTCCATTTATATATTTCATAAAAAGTGACAGGATTTCTAAGAAAGTAAAAATAAAACATCTTGAGAAATTATTAATTTTTTATGATATTCAATCTAGCATAAAGTAGCGATGATCCAACTTGCCAGCCTTGTTGGCTACTAAATGAAAAGTAGAGATTGATCTTCTTATAAACATTGTTCAAATCAGCATTGAAAATACTCAAAAACATATAGTCAATATCAAATATCATGAAGCAATTTTAGAAGTGAACAATAACTTCTGAATCTGTTATTCTCCCTACTTTTTCATCTTGTTCTTCTACAAAGTTATTACTATCATGTCCTTCTACCATGTCCATCTCTATATCATCCCAATCATTGTATATATATGACAGGTTTGTTTGAATAAATGAAAGATACCTAACTTTGAAATTTGTTATGTGTTCTGATTTGGATAGTGAACTACATTCTGATGAGTTCATCAAGCCAGGTGTTATATCCAGAGCATGGCTGGCTTATATAACAAGCAATGGCTGTATTTCTCTTGAAGTCACTCTTGCTGCAGGAAAGGCAATGGTACATGATTGGTTTTGATAATTTCCACATATATTTGCTTATCACATGTCTATTTCTTGCATCATACTATACAGTTGCTTTATGCCTGAATCATCAGATATACTTTCATTGGAATATAGGTATTTAAATACATGGTACTCTTTATTTTACCATAATTACATCTCAATTGTGCCAAGTATTGCAACTTGAAGGTCACCTCTCTCATCAATGCATAGTATAGCATTCTTGATGGCATTGCTTCCTTAGTAAGTGTTTCTTACATTATTCACCATTTGTTTTAACCAATTGGACTTAAATAATTAATATCAATTCTTTCAATTCCAATAATGAATTCATAGTTGAGCTTACTATGGCAAAGTGCAATGTATACCATGCTGAACAAACACTAGCAGCCTGCATCATGTGTGAGCATGAGATTATATCAAACCTTATAAAAATATGTATAGAATTCATAACAAAATGTATGAATGAAGTGAATTCAAGACTAAAACATATGAAATTTACTACATGTGGTTTACATCACAACACTGACAGTGGGGTTATTGTTTTGGATAATGGTATGTTTCACCCAAGTGACAACACCCAATTGACCTTGAAATATCATCTCACAAGAAGCAGTAGTACAAGTACCTCATCTATATGAAGTTTTGATATTTCACAGTACTCATTTCTCTTCAATAGAAACCTGAACTGCCTCAGAAAGCTTTTTTTCAGCACATTAAACTCTCTCCTCAAGGGTATCTTTGATTTAAATAAGTGTCATATGAGGGTAAATGAAAGCTTTGGAGTCCTTCTTTAAAGGGAAGAACATTTTGATGAAATAAATTAATTCAAAATGAATGGAAAATACAACACAACTTACTTCCAGCTGTCATTTGAATACAATCCTAACTATCACCCTTCTCCACCCAAGGGGAAGATATCATTGCCATATATTAATGCAATCATATTTAATTTTTTATTTATCACTAAGAAGGTACTAAAGAAAGCATGTGATTGGAATGAAACACCATGGAGTGAGCAGTTAATGTAAGACCCCCTGACCATCTACTTTGGCCATACCCCATTCTACAAATTACATGTTCTTCATTTACAAATTGACCACTATTATCATTTAGAAGATATGTGCTATTTTTGTACAAATGCCTATAGCATCCTTCACTTCATCTTAGCTGTGCTAACACTTCCACAGGCATTTGACTGCCTGCAAGAGACCACCACAGTCCGGTTTATCAATGATACTATCATTACCCCCACCTTAGTATATTGGGGTGAATTCTTCCAACAATGTACACCCTTTGCCAACTCTCTCTTCACCCTTGAAGGAATTGTGTTTCTTCAATCAGCCAGCAGAATGCTCTGCTTCACAAGTGAAGAAAAGCTAGCTGATTTTACTGTTCAGATTTTGCAGATCTCACTTTTAGACAAAGATCTGGTCATCTAACTTTTCCATAACTTTCATCTTGGCAATCTGAACTCACTTCCTAGTTGCTGTGCTGCTGAGCCACAGTTACTTTATCACAATACATGCTACCTTCAGGTCAAATAAAATGACTTTTATTGGCGGCATGGCACTTTTGAACTTGTTGCACCACCATCTATCCTGCAGGGATTTCTTGAATATACCTTAATTCATATCTGGTGTACTAATGATTCTTTCTTTTCTTCTCATATGTTTCTCTTTATCAATCTTTGGAAAAATTAGCATCTTGTGCACTTTCATATGTCCTATCTTTCTTTATAATAATAAATTGAGATTTGAGTATAGTTATGTCTTGGGCTTGATCATTTTGACAGTTCCATGATATTGTTGATAGTTTCATGATGTCCATTAATAGCCTCATTCCTGAGATCCATAGTAGCATCTTCCACTTTATTATTGTGAGCACAACTCCTGCCTGAATAAGAAAAGAAATCACATGGTTGACTAACCAGAGAATGTAATCCAACTATGAATTTTTTCATTTCCTGTGGAAACAAGCTCCACATACACTAAGAGAGATATGAGAAGATACACTGAGTCTTTAGGTAAGCTATAATAGCTGACTACATGAAAAGCTTGCCATCTAGTCATACCACACAACAAGCACAACCTTATTAAACTAAGAAAAAGTGATATACAGTTGTTACTATACTGGCAATAGCACAAAGCTACCACCACATGTATGGTGAATACAATTGTGGATAGAAAAAATCCCTACTATAATCAAACAGGTGGACTAGAAGTGTAGAGTATAGCTATTCAACCTAGTCAGATCCTGTGTAATCCAAAGACCATATAAAGACATAGCTATGGACTACAATAGGACTTAGACTCTCACATGTGACATCTAAAGGACAAATCTCACACCATATTAGAACAAGATGCCTATGAAAGATGTATCAATTAAGATCAAATATATTATTTCATAGTGATAGAAGTAATCACTATTGAGGATCAATATAAACAAAAATGTAACACAACTGAGGCTTGAAACCTGGTGTTGGATGTGTATATTAATATATTAATTTTTAAACAAAAGAAGTCAATAAATGCAAAAAACAAACAAATAATAATAATACAAGATTAATTCAACACATGTCATGTCATACTTCTCAGGCATATTATGACGATATTGACATTGGAATATTTTTTTTCCTCAAAGATTCAAAGCTATTTTAAAAACCTCAACCAGACCTTGCATGAAGTTGGGGCAATTTCTTCATTGTGATTGCATATCTGGCATCTGTGTTACTCACCACATGCATATAAAATCCACAGCAATTGTGGTGTGGAAAGGTAATAAATCCAGGGTGAGTTAGAAGCCTTCATCCCTATGAGCACCATGTCATAGATTAAATCACCATTGGTTTCCTCCTACTAAATACCACAGGCTATTCTTTATTTCTCTTTTTAACTTCTTGACTAATTTGAAGGTGCATAATATGATTTCAAGCTGTGACCAAGTTGAAAAGAAATGTTGTTCAGGAGGGTGGAAATGGTCTTATGTTATTCCCATTCAAGAAATTGCCACAAATGCTTAGGAGTTTTGCTTTGCCTATGAACTTTTGCAGTATTGTAGTTGTATGCATCAAAATCACCATTGAGTCTTTCTAACTGGCTATGAATAGAGTACCAGCTAACTATCATACTCTATGTCATGATTCCTGAATTGTAGATTTATCAACTCCTTCAAAAGCCTTAGCCTGAGTTGTGGTGCACACTTTTGTATAACAACTGAAGTGTTTCTAGTCATATGAGATGACATTTGATCCAGGGTCTTCTTTCAAGCCTGTTTCACAGTTCCCATATTATGATTCCTTGGAGATCATAGTACTGGATCCAATTCAAGCTCTACCACCAAGTCTTCAACTCGGAAAGAATTGAAATTAGAACTGCAAGTTCCAAAATCAAAATACTCAAGGGAAGGATAGCTCATACATAGTATTGTTTACTACCATTACTTCTCTATCCTACTGGATATTTACCTAAGAATGGAAGGTGGGTCTCAAATCCCATATTCCATTAAACTCTTTTCATATTTTCTGAGTACCCCACTGAAGAAAGTACAAATCTTGACTGAATCCTCTCCAAGATTTGAATATATCATATTATAGACATATATATTACATTATTTCCATTGGATACTCTGTGAGATGATTCTGGAGTGAGACATGGGTGTTCTATCAGATCCATTAGCCACTATGTATGCTGGATCTGATTTTACATACTATGCCATGCTCTGTCAATTTTTTTTGTTTTTGCTTCTACTTCTGTTCCTCTCTATGTACAAATCAACCATTACAAAAGATACATTAGCATACTTAAGATAATGACTTGTTATGGGGGGGAGAGACCATGAAAGTATCAGCTTCCTAATATCAAATATTCATCTAAAAATGCACTAGTAGACCTTCAATGCTAGCATAGAAATATAATTGGATAACCTACCTCTGGTTTATTTGCTTCCAGTATAGTAATCCTTCTGCTGTAAAGGAGACCATTGTATCCATAAGAAGCTGTCAAAGGTTATTGGAGTCATCCTACAGGAATTGGTCTAGAGATGCAGCTAGTTTTCATCATGGGAGGCAAATGGTAGATATTTCTGAATGTTTTTTTAGTGATTTGAAAATGAAGTAGAAATGCAGGGACTTACCTTCAATTATGCAATATATTTTTGCCAAGGCACATGATGTACATGCCTGGTTCTCATTTGTAAAATCCAAGACTGTAGGTTTCCAAGGCCACCCACATATGGTCCCACACAACTTTATAAATAACAAATCTATAGCTTATATCAGAGCCAAGGTATTTATAACACTGGTAGCAAACCCTAGATACCTCTAGGCCCCTCTAGTAAGAGGGTGATCTTCCCTTACTTTTGCTTGGAATATTTATCTTGAGGCCTATAGAGGAAACTGCCTCCATTTTGTCTTTTTTATCACTATGTATATACAAGTTAGGAAGTGTTGGGGAATATTGACTTTCATGGAAAACATGCAAATATTGAGACACTTTTTTGAGCCACTATACACACTTACTTGACTTTACTTACCATTTCTTCTTTAACAAAGGTGCTTTTTAATCTCTGTCTTCTGATCTCACCATATGTCTCTTACACTTCATGGTTGGGACTGTTATTGTATTCCCTGCATTTAATGGCATCATAGCAAACTCATCCAATGCTGGTAGCACCCATATGGTAGTTTCTTCAAGCTTAGAAAGTGAATCTGAGGGCAGATTCACATACTCTAGTTTCATTGTGGAAGGATCATTTTGTTAGAGACCGATCAACTCCTGGTGGAACTCTGGAACTCCGGAGTTGTGCGGACGAATAGGACTTCGGCTTCAGCTTATGTGCTGCGCCCTTGCTGTTGTTCGTGTCCTGTATTTCGGAGCGGAGAAGAACAGAGATAGCGGAGGGAACAGGAGTCTGTTCAAGTTGATAATCTAGCTACTGTACACGGAGTGTCTAGGAGTTTATATACAGAGGGAAAGTACAGTATTAGTAAAGCGGATGACTGAGATGGAGGGCGGGAGATGAGAAAGCCGGTGCTGCGCTCCGGCGAGACTAATGCAGGAGCTGTGCAAGCACAGGTCGGAGCTATCCAAGAGTCGGAACTATACTATGTACGGAACAAAGGAATATCGTAAGTACAGAGTGTCAGGAAGGATTAGTCAGAATACAGATGTCCGGAGAAACGGAGGTACATATTGACAGAGAACGGACCGGAGATCGCTCCTGAGGAGCGGAGTTGTGCCCGGAGGGCCGGAGTGTGCTTGGGGCTGGCACGGTATATGACACATTTGCATAAACCTGGTTGAAATAGAGCATATTCATAGTAATTTTTTCTCACTGTAGTGGCAGAAAAATATAATCTTGAAGCTTTCAAAAAGCCTCAGATGTGGAGAGCTCATACTTGGTTTGAAAAGCTCAGTCTATGATATCAAGTAATAAGTTTACTTTTGAAACCTGAGGGTGGTTTAAATTCACTTGCCATGTTAGTCTCCAAGTGATCCTACATGTAAAACATCCACTTTTTTTTAAATCCAATTATCTCAGAGACAAGCTCAAGGACAGCCTGCACATGGGCCATAGTCAGCATCACTGCTGGTTAGATGTTGTGGAAAGAATCCATGGAGATAATGTATGTCTTTGAATGAAAAATATTAGAGTAGAAGTGAGAAAAAAATATATAATTAGAAAAATCAGATGTTGCTGGAAAGAGTACCATATTGTGTAAACATAGCTTTTTCATGCCAACATCACATTCCCCTTTGTTGACAGTAATTACAAAAGTAGAGTTACTTACCTCTGACCTTGTTTGTGGATATTTATATAAATCCTCCAAGACTCTTCATATAACTCCAACATCTTTGACTTTTTTTGCAATACATAACATCATCCTTAAAAAATATCACTGCTTACAATATAACTGACCTCAGAAGAGCTGAGGAAACTTGAGCAAATGAAGTTTATTATGAAAGAGCAAACAAGGCTGAACAAGCTAAAAATTGACTACATAAAGGTACATGGGTGTTCAATAGCAATGTCATCTTGGTCCTCAAAGGTTTTTTTCAAGCTATGTGAAATATAATCAAGAAATCATTTGAATATCTAGGTACTGAAGATAGTATCCTATTTGTTTTCCTAGAAGCAAAAGATGAAACAGAGGTAGAGTTAAAGTGGCTACAATTGAACAAGAAGACAATGAGAAGAAATAAAGAAAAGTTATCATTTACTGTCTCTATTCCTACTGCCTTGATGGTACAACTCCACCAGCCAACAAGAGCTAGGTTGCATTGATGAGCAATCATGGCAAGCAGTGAGTAAGAATAAGTTGTCTCTTCAATTAAAGTAGTCATACATATGTGTGTGCTTTCAAGATTTACACTTGAATAAACATGCATGTGATAACAATGTCCCTGCAAAATATTCCCAACAAGGTACCAACTAGCTAATCAATTTTCACTTCAAGTTGTTGCTGGACTTGTTCAATAGTCTTACAATTATCAATGCTAAAGCAAGCACAAAGATCCTACAATGGCATTTAAAGCATGTCAAGCAAATATTGCCAGAAAACATAGAGATCTCAGAGTCAGTTGAAATATTAGTTCAGTACATATCTTACAAGGATAAAATGTAGAAATATACAAACATACATGATCTTTTTGTCACTATATTTTCAACTTCCAGCAAGCACAAAAGATGAGTTTCACAAGCAGCAGATAAGCCAAATAGGAGTTTAACATCACCAGAACCTTGTTGTATGATCCAATAATGACATTGGAACCCCTAAATGTACACTTTGGCTTATAAATGCCTACTTGAAAATTCACCAGAAAATGAATAAATAAGATTTTAAAAGACATGGAATTTTATCAATTCTTGTGGCCTGAATAATATGATTTATTTATTTACACATTGATCAAGAATGAAGCAGCTATAGCTTTTGAAGATGAGGATAGGAGAACTCTCAAGAAAGAGTACTTTAGTCTCTACAAGATACATACCCCATATATCATATTGTAAACCATGGCAGGAGAAAGGCATACAGTTAGCCCCTACATTGTGACAATGAATCATAGATAATAAAGAGAAGCAGAAACTAAGAATAGTATATGGCCTGCAGCTATTAAATACAGTCAGCATCAAGGAATTATCAATTTCCCCACACTTGAATCAATTTGTGGACCAATTCTTGGAAGGAAAATGTTTTACAGTCCTAGATCTATATTAGGACTTTGATGCAAGAAAGATGGATGAAGCTTGTTATGACATGACAGCCTTCCAAACCCCATTAGAACTACTATGAATAACTTTATTGCCTACTGAATATACCAACTCACTTACTGAATTCTGAAAGAGTATGGTGTTTATACTCCAAGATGAGATTGTCAAGCAAGTAATGACCATGTCCATTAATGATGTACCAATAGGAGGACCACTTACAACCTATTCTGATAAGAATGGAAACCCTGCAGTTTTATCAAATAGACCAGGCATACAGAAATATATCTGGAAATATGTAGAAGATTTAAATCACATTTCATATCATTTGGCAGAAACTGGAGGAACTCCCAATGGATAAAAAAGTCACAGAGTACAAAGGAAAAAATTGTCAATCTAGATTGGTTGTTGCACAGAGGAGCTATTTAGAACGATGTACAACCACACATCTAGAGTGTCAACTGCTCCCATACTTATATAAGTAGCAAGCCCTTTTGCCACCCATTGTACAAACTTGTGAATCTCTCCCTCAGGTGAACAAATGTCACAGTGCACCTGGTTTGGTATCTGTCTGTACTTCTTTGCCAAAGTTTCTCCATTCATGTATTTTATCACCTGAAAGACCTTGCACCTGTCATCATATAGCAATTGATACAGCTGCCAACGTATGTCAACCTTTGTATAATGACTTGAAGATGATGAGTCAGCTTTCCCAGCGGTAGTGAAGAATACATGGAACTCTGTTCCATTCCTACCAGCTTGCCTGGCCACCTGTAATACTAATAGAAGGTTGTACTTCGGAGAGTGGATTACCATGAAATGGACATTGGGTTTGTCAACTCCTGTTCCAAAAGCTGAAGTGCATGCCATCATCTTACTTACCCCACTCTCTCATAATTGTATGTTGGATTCCTTGCAGTGTTGGGCCCATGGAAGCTTGCTATGAAAAACAGGACACTGGTTTTCTGTGGAGAACCATTCAGCTTCTTCACATGAATTGAAAAAGACCAGCATTCATTCCTTCTTCTTCAACTGTTTGGCAAGGTTATGAACCAAGCTCTAAAGGCCTGTCTCTCCCCACGTAGAAACGGTATGTAGCCCAATCTCCTACCAGTTTGTTGGTGATTAGATAAATGTGGTGTGCTCTGGCTTCAAACAATACAAGTCCAGCAACTTTTGTTGTAAAGTAGAAGGGACCATGGTGGAAAGCAGATAGAGTGGGAATTCTTGGTCAAATGCCCAATACACAAGTCTTTTCCAAACAGTCTCACGATTTGGTGGATAGGAAAGCTTGTTATGGTGTTCATCAACAAACATGGTGGTGAATTTTAGGGTATCCTCCATAATTAATAAGCTGCACAAGGAGTTAACATTTCCCCAGCTGGAATAACAAATGTTGAGAGATGCTTACCTGCAAAACTTTTGGCACCCAACATACTCAACCTGAATGAAGACAATCTGACCATCCCAGGAAATGTTTCTGATATCATACTTGACTGTTTGAAGACTGTGCCTTCACGCAAGCTCAAATTGTTGGTCTAGGAATACCATGAAAGGACAAACAATAATAAATTGCACCTCCGGGTCCAGCAGAGGGGATACGAGCCACAGCATACTTTTGCCTCCACTTGTTTGCATGGTAATCAAACCATCCTGTTGCTTTCACATGATCAAGAGGAGGGCCTCCATCTGCAACTTACTTATCTCATATGTAGTTGGGTTCTGCAGCAGCTGTTAAATGGTGCCTCTGATGTTTTTCCAGAGCAAGTCATTTTTCTCTGGATCACAATGCTGAATGTTCTCCACCAGCACAACCTCTGCCATATAACCAGGCAGCTTTGAAGCTAGGAAAAAAGAGTGGAATATCAAAAGGCGATTCACCTGCACCTCATTACTCTTCCTGACAGGCTTCTCTTTCTTTCCATCAACCTCAATAAGCCATACCCTTTTCTGTGATTGTGAGATCATTGCCCCTATGGTGATAATATTGAAAATGGCAGCCCTCTTTTGCTGTGTGCAAAGCTGTGTTGACAAAGTGTTATAGGATGTGGAAGAGTGAAATAGATCCCTTAGAAAGGATGTAGATAGAATCTCTGAGCTAACTGTGTTGTCATCCATGTGCACAGGTTGCTAGCCTCCTACAGGCCTTCATTCACAATTGGTGATGATAGTCCTTCCCCTAAGGTAGCAAGTTTCTTGATGTTATCCGAGGTCAGGCCAATGGCTGCCAGCTTGCTCATGACTACATCCACTACCATATCAGAGACCTGGATTGCTAGCTCATATGTATAAAGAAACTTCTGGGATAGAGTTATTATTCTCCTAGTGTACACTGGTTCAGGAGGTTTCTGAGGTCCCATGCCCAACAGGCTGGACCACTCTTTGGTCAACCAGCGATGCTAAGCCAGGATGCTGGGGGAGAGGTAGGGAGCAGCACCTTGAACAATGGCATAGTGGGTAAGATCTACTTTAGTAAAATGATCAGCAGCCTCGGTGAGGAGATCATTGGCACAAATAGGAAACGTCTCGTTGGAAGAGATAAATTCCCACCCAAGAGTTATCATTTCTTGGCACAAATTGCTCGCATCCCAGGTGTATTGAAAAAATTCCCGATGATGCCTTTTCACAATGTCATAGAAAGCCTCTGCGGAGATTCTGATGTTATTTTTGACACATAGATAACTGATGTGTAGGAAGGTCGGACTTTCAACAAAACATGACTGATATAATGGTGAAGTTTACATGTGGTACAATGAGCAGGACTCTTCATCATAAATGAGCCCTGCAAGGATGGCCTATGTCTCTCTCTACCCACCACCTAACAACACCACCAAAAGATCCAGAAGTAGCTTGGCTAAGAATGTAAGGATGCAGTTGTCCCTTGCCTTTGTGTGAGTGGGTTTGCTGTATCTGCCCAAGAACATGGCCTCCTTTTCCTGAAGAATTAGATTCCAAGGTCTATTCACATTGTGCAACTGAATTTGTAGGAACTGCACCACATGAGTGGATAGCTGCATGCCTATGAAAAGCGTGTAAATGACATTTGCCCACATCCTGTCTGAACAACGGAGAAACTCCTTAATTGCTGTTTCGTTGTAAAACACTAATCCTGTCTGTACTACAATAGCAAGAGGGATATTAGAAAATAAGAAAGAAGGATACGAATAGGTTCGTCCCAGGGACCCTAAAGAAGTTGGTGGGGGCGAAGGACCTGACTACACAATCCGGAAAGGAATCCGGAAAGATAGGGGCTAAACCCGGATGAATCCAATCCAGAAAAACGATGAGAAAATGATCCGGAAAGTGAAGTAGAGATAGAAGGAAGTAGAAATATATGTTCAATAATAGAATCCAAAAACCCGGAGTAGATTTGATGAGATGGTGACGAGATAAGAGAGATCCGGTCAAGGACGAGGACCGGATATGAGCGGAAAAGTGACGAGGTTTGCAAAGACACGGCTTCGCAGCAAGGAAATGGGTGATTAGTGCACACAGGCGAAAGATGTATTATCCATCGTACTACAGGGGTTTTATAGTCAAGGGAACACCCAAGACTCTTCCTAATAAGGGAAATATCAATCGGTAACCAAGTACGTCAAGAAAAAGAAAAAGAACATCGTCCCATCACAGGTAAACAGAAACCATGCGGAACACTACAAAGGGGTCTGGGCCTATGTCGAAGTGATATGACAGCTCAATGAAACCAAAAGAAAACAATCCGAATGAAAAACAAAGATCCGGATAGATCTTGCACGTGCGGAGATCCGGAAACGGACAGATAATGTCGGGTTGCATCAGATTGGATCGGGTTGGGCTAGGATTGGATTGGATTGGACTAGGATTGAATCGGGTTGGGCTAGGATTTGTCAGAATATGATTAGGGGCGATGTGGAAGTCGGTGGAATGATAGAATACGACCACAAGGAACTTCAGTTCCTTATATTGTCCCAGCTTCAATTGCCATCTTCCAAAAATAAGCCAAGCTTCCAGTTTTGAACTGATGACAAAAAGAATTCATGCTGGCAATTACTGAATAGGACTTCTTCCAGGAAAGAATAACCTCTGAATGTCTTGCCCAGATCATCAACAATAAATAACTCAGACATGTTGGGCCACTCACTTTGTCAAGCGAGGTATAGGAATGCAATTTTTACTTCCTATATTAACATTGCCATCCCACTTTAAAAGTGGTCAAGATGTAGCATCTCAGTGCCAATGGAAATCCATGCATAAGTAAGGTTAATAAAAACATTGGGATCCTAAACCTGGAAATACGCTAGTGCGGAAGCTATTTGTTGAAGCTCCCACACCATGTTGAAGGTGGTTGGAGTGCCTAACTTCAGTACGAGGTTGTGCAACTGACCAACCCAGCTAACAGGTGAATAGGAGGCAATGTCAGCGACATACTGATGTTAAGAACCAATCAACTCACTCAACAACATCCTGTGTGTTGTCCCATGACTCCTGGCAAGCAAGAGCTTCATACAATGTCATCAAATGACAGAAATATTTTAGTTTCGCAAGTAGCGGCATGAGGTTGGTTGCGTCCATAAATGACCTGTCATTGTGCAGGACCATTAGCTAGATGTAGCACCTGATTGGATTGTCCCAGGCCCCTAATCTCTTTGCTTCAGGAATGTATATCAGTGACCAGCAAAACATCTAATACGCCAAAATTACCTTTGTCTTGCTATGGTGCAACTGCTCTGATGCGTCCTTCACTAAATGCTCTATGAAAATTGCCAACTTCTCCCTTTGGGTCTTAGTGTAGATAAACATCATTTTGAATTTGTGGCCCCTTTCTTTTCACACCATCATTTGAATTATTTGTACAAAAAATGCCAGGTAACTGTAGTTGTTGCTGGAGACAAAGTAAAAATACTTGGATCTGTATTTGGGGAAGGGTTGGAACAAGCAACAATGAACAAGAAAGGAACTTATTGCTCAGGTGAAAACCCTGAGCCATTTAATAACACCTTCATAATAGTGAAAGTGTGAGATGTCTTATTCAGAGATTTCAAGATTCCTCTTAACTCTGAGAACACATGTTTCTGTTTGATCCTCCAGGCAGCCCCTCTCTACTCACCATCTTTCCAACTCTCCTCCTCAAACTCATTTCACATTGTGATTTTCAAAAGTAGTGGGTGGTCACAATTGGAACCTGCAGCAAGGATGGGGTTACCTTGCATGGAGGGCAAGAACTGGAGGTGCATATAGTCTTGCAAATCAAAGTCGCTCTTTGTGGTTGCAGTCATGTCCACCTTGAAATACTGCCGGCCTACCGCTTGGAAAATAGTCTGGACCATTGTTTCCACATGGTCTGTGTTGAGCAATAGTCCTTGATGGTGGCACAATCTAGTGTACATTAGAAGTGTTTGGAAGTCACAAACACTATATCTGCAATTTAGGGGATCTGCCCTGCAACTATATCCTGGGACTGGGGCTATGATTCCCCTCACTGGGAGCCCACGAGCTAGGGGAATGGGTGCTTGCTTGGGCTATTTGTACACTCTATGGTGCTTGCAAAACACCTTAAATACCTGTTTTGCTTCTGTACTCATAAACACACTATGCTGATTCTTCATGTGGCCCAATACAGTTTCTGAGCCCACATCCATCTCACATTGTCTGCAGATGAGCACCAACAGCTTCATGTATAGGCATAAACCAAGCTGATTGAGAATCTTTCCACATTGCATGTCGTTCTCTTCTAAAAAAAGTTTAATGACTTTGTGCTTTTCTATTGTTGTTCAGGCTATTGTCAATGCAACCAGTGAATACTTGATCAGCAAGCTTACCCTTATTCCCTAAGCTCCCCTCTCCCTCAATAGGAGGAACTTTTCCATTGAACCCATGGATAAGACTTTTTGTGGAAGAAATCCAAGAGGTGGTTACATTCAGCTATTCTTCCATAGTTCAGCCTGCTTATCTGCCTCCAGCGGCTCTGAGAAAAGCTGCAGGTTCATAGCAGGTGCACTCAGAATACCTGAAGGTGATCGCTTTACCAACTGGTTTCCTGAGAGATGGAGGAAGCTAGTATTAGGTTCTGCATCAATTTCAACACACTTGGGTCTCACTCACCACCCACCTGTATGGATCATGAGGCATCGGCACCAGTCTTTTTCACCTCTACCGTTGTAGTGGGACCTTGGTACATGGAGACTATCGAGAAGAATACCTGTTAGAATTCACTTTTTTTCAACTGAAGTCTTCTCACCATCTTCTGGTGGGTGGAGAAAGACCTGCAATTCGCCATCAGATGTGACACTGGACATGGTAGGTGGTAGAGCCTCCCTACAACCTTCTCTCCCAGAAGCCTCAATCGCTTTCCTCACTGAGACGTGAATAAATAAGCACTGAGCAAATGTAAACAAAGTAGTGCCTTGCCTGTCAAAGAAAGCCACTTCCTGTGGCTGTCTTGTTGGAGTGAATTTGCCGATAAAGGATAAGACCTTGACAACTTCATTATGACATCATGCACTGCCTTGATATGTTTTGTGAATGACTCCCAGCTCGCATATGAATGCCCACACTGTTTAACAGGACAAAGTAACCTATCGCCCCTTCTTTTGACGCCGTACTCCTTGCCACCCATGATAATTAGAGAAATTTTGGTGTGCTGACTCCAGGGGTGATGGCTATTGGCTGCGTGGTTATTGAATGTTTGTCCACAGTCAGCACAAGAAAAGCCATGGCAGGTGTAGGTGACACACCCAGAGCACTCCTTACCATTCTTTTATGGCTCAGGCCCGTATCGTCCAACCAAGTGGCTGTCAGCTGAGGAGCAAGTGATCTGGGTGACAAGAACATATATTAAAAGACATTGGAAACTAGAAAACATAAATTTTAATATTGTACAGCTATGAAAAAACAAAAAAAAGTAGCATATATTATAGATGATGATGACACCCTTCTGCCTTGGCTCTTTGCTTGTCTTTGCTTAGTTTAGTTGGCACCACATAGACCTGTCCAGACTGGTGGATTTTCATGCAGACAGTCTCCTTGGCTCCATATTTTGTGCCTGAGAATCTGATGAGCAACTAAATGCCCTCAAAAGCCTCATTGGACATTAGATAATTTGAGTAACTATTACTACTATTACTATTACCACCTAGTCATACCACGGGAGGGTATGATATGGAAGAGGGAGAGGGAGAGATACAAAATTGGCAAAGTGGCCACTTTGTAGTATTTACCACTTCACTGGGAATACCCAAAATACTGCATGATTGCAAGTGATCACCAGATTGCTTACAAACCTGCATGCAGATTATGTAAAAACATTGATGATGGCCCAAGTGCATGTACCTGTACCTTGACCCTGATTTTTGATACATATGTCCACTAGGTGAAAGAATAGTGAATCTCAAGGAAACTATTAAGGAACTGTGCCATCAGCTCACGGTCTCTCAACAACAATCCCATTGGGAGAGGGATAACCTTAACCAGTTGCTATACACTTAAGAGGAGTATGCTCAAGTATGTCCTATCCCGGTGCACATACCCTTGATTCACGTCCACTAGATAGAAAAAATACATGGCTCGAAAAAAATATTCAAGAACTTGGCAACAAGCTCGCCAAATCTCAATACACAGCCAATCTTGGCGAGAAGGATTGCCCCAACCAATCCATCTACTCTCTTCACACATGTGGCACAAGCTCAGGTGTGTCGATGTCCACCTTGTCCTATGTTTCATTGATCTCTGTTTCCACCAGGCAATAAACCACATATCTGGAACAAACCAACCAAGAACTCTGCTTTCAATTTGCTACACATAGCGAAAGCTCAAGTGCACTTTGCACTCAACTTGCTACTGGCAAGTTGTCAATACCAGTAGTTTCTGATTATTTGAATTGAGCTGGGTTTGAGTGATGGGATTAATAAATTATTCCTGCCATATATAGTGTTCCCTTGCCTCTTGCCTGCCTGTTGTTCCATCTGTGAATGGATATCCATCACAGGGCCCATCCTACTCCACTGTCTGCTAATATCCTTTCCATCTTCCCCCGACATTTCAACTCCACCTCCCCTTTGTCATTGCTGCTCACTCAAGTGTCAATGCCCTTCCACCACTCAACTTACCCTCTGCCCATGTCTTTCATATACCCCTGCCATGTATTTCCACCCCAATCCTCCACACTGCTATGGCCTATGGCCATGTATCGTACCTCCAATTCTCATGATGATGTTCTCACCATGAGCTCCCTTCACCACTCGTAGAGCGTCCATTTTTATGGCCAGCTCAGGCTGAGACTCACAGAGTTGAGCCAAATGAAGTACAAGCAGCCTCCTTCCCACCCTACAGGCACCATCAAAGGATATCAATGATAACATGCCTCTCACTTGAGACTTTATCAAGAAGCTCTACAAGTGCTTGTTGTGTGTCCAATATGCCGTGTTTCATCTGGGTTGTCTAGGGTACTGGAGGATCAGTTCTTTACCCATGTCATCTGTTATGTTGTCATAGTATGCCTTGTGGTTCCATTGGATATGATGGAATTAAAGTTGAATGATCACTGTTGCATATCTGACCTCATTTGACAGGATATGAACAAATTCACAAAATTGATCCTCCCTTGCCTGTTCAAACATTTAGCTTTTGCTTCCTTTGTCCACCAGCTCAACAAGCATGATTTTCACAAGACAAGTTGATCATTCACAAGGGTGATCATCCTACCCAGGAAATTTCTCTTTCTTTGCTCGTTTCCTTTCATAATGATCATATGCACAATAGTGCAGAATAGAGTGTTGACCTGCACCAAAGTGTTTGGATGCAGATACTTAGTTATTGTATATCCCCGACTCCCACGATAGTGGGGGAGGGTTTTCACAGCCAGAATCGTTCCGCTCTCTGCCAAAGGACTCGTGTAAAAGTCTTATGTAATACTGTATAGTACCTTGCTCTTCTTTGAACTTTATTTACTCACTTCCTTGTTCGACTTTTTTTCTTGCCAGAAAAAAAAAACGCTCTTGCACGACATTCTGTTGTCAATAACCTGGTACCTCTGTTCACAACCATGTGAGTCGTTCGTCCTCATTTCTCCTTTTGGACTTGCTGACCCGTTCACAGGTTCATCCAAAAGGCCGTTTGCCTTGTACTGCATGTTGTTGATGAGCGCTTTTGCCCTCCAGATGGGCCCCATGACACTAAAGACTATCCAATCTTTTATGATCCCATCTATTACCCCGATGATAACCACGAATGTTTTGATTCTCCTCTAAATTTCTGCATCTGGTTAAACAATGCTCTTAAAAACCACATGTCGCACTGCTTTGCATGTGACACCAATTACTCTGGTTCTGTCATGTATGATGGAATGAATATATTTGTTGTCCGGTATGCCACTGGTGTTACCCTCATGAAATCTTTGGTTGACTTCACCAGCGCTAAATATACACACTGTCAGTTACTGAACGAGCTTGTACAGCAACATCCGAGTATTCTGTGTCCTTCCGTTTTACCTGAACGTTTGTTGACCTTCCCAAGATGGTTTTTTCACACAGATGACATGAACGAGCGTAATTTAAACATGCTCTCAGCTGCCGTGATATACACAGCAGCTTCATCACTGCCGTATGTTACCCTTTGAAAAGGCTCGTTAAAAAAGGTGTGCGTGCAAGTTCTCCTAAGTGACTTCACAAACAATGTGCAGCTCTTTGCGAATCGACTGCTGATATGCTCAGAGGTGTAACTTTACCTGACGGTAGCCAGCAGAGCATCCTCAGCTCAATCTCAGCCTTTTTTGAACACCGTTATGGTCCTGCCGTTGCTACTGCCCTGCGAAGACCACCTGCACCTGTCTATGCAGCCAACGAACCCTCACATGATCTGCTTCCCTGGACTCATGCTCCGCTTGATCATCTGATTGGCACTCTTCATGATGTTCCATTGGATGTCATTGTACAATGTATTTGCAACATCACACACACTCGCCCTGTGTTCACCATGAAATAATGACACAAAACATGTTCGGGCCTTGTTAAGCATATCCTTGATTGTGCTCGGTGCCTCAGTCGTATGTGTTATGATTTTATTTGCAACCTTGTAGTAGCTTACTTTCCGTTTGACTATGATTCTAGCCATTCAGAAAAGGATAAACTTAATTGCATCCTCTGTCACGAATATGATGCTGATATCATCAACAGACTTGTCTGTGTCAGTGTCCTGCTGCAAAAATCTGTCAAAGCTGCGAATATGAGGCGAGAAAAGAGGTTGGCAAGAGTGGAGGACAAAAAAAAAGAGATGACTGCCTTTGATCATGGATGGCCAGCTATCGTTCCAAAACAAACTATTTTCGGGTGTCTAAACCACTATTACGAGGGAACAAAGTGGTCAGACCCCCCTGTATGTGCTGTTTGTGCCCAATATCAATTGGATGCCAACAACTTTGATCTTCTTTCTGATTCCAGTCTAGATCTTGATTGTCTCATATTAAAGGATGAATTTGTCATCCGAAAGTGCATCATTCAATCATTGTCCACACGATTCTCTTTCGTGAATCCAGTCTTAAACGGCCTCATGCTCAACCAACGTGGCGTTGTGCGGGATGATCATCAGAGTGCAGAAATCAAGATATGTTCTGAGTGTCACCATGCATTGAACAAAAAGAGTGTTCCTCGATTTGCTCTTGCGAATGGTCTTTATTGAGGGGATCTGCCTGCTTGTTTCTATGACCTAACATGGGTTGAAAAGAAAATATGTGCTGTCTACTGCACTACGGCGCACGTCACTCGTCTTTTTCAGTCTTCAGACCCTTCACAGTCAAAAGTTTTCCATGGAAATACATGTGCACATGACATGAATGTAGTTTCTACTGCGTCAGTTCTACCTTGCACCCCAGCTGAT
Organism: Hortiboletus flavorubellus; assembly: GCA_038093115.1. Lineage (NCBI taxonomy): Eukaryota > Fungi > Basidiomycota > Agaricomycetes > Boletales > Boletaceae > Hortiboletus > Hortiboletus flavorubellus. Next base: position 104,116 of record JBBPRR010000006.1, read on the forward strand.
GTGGCTGGCTTTTTGAGTGTAGTGTTTGTGGGCCCTCATAAGTTCAGTTCAAAATCGCTAGGATCAACCTTTCGGGTGCGAAAGGCCAAAGTCTGGGCCTTTCTGGTGTGGCTCAAGAACCACAATCGTTTGTACGCCGATATTCCTATCGACCCTCATGTAGTTGAGCTTTATCCTGATGATGGAGTTTTGCCAGGCCTTTCAGATTGTGTTGTCGAGGACTTGGAATCCAATCCCAAGTTTCTATTTGAGGAAGAAACATCAGGTTTTGATGCATATCCCGCCACGCTCGTGTATGATGTGGAACAAGACTCCGAACTATTGGCTGAATCTGAGCCTGTCACCTTACTTGAAAAAATGGGTGTTTCAGACCCTGAAAGCGTTAGATTGCTGCAGCTGCACTTCGCAACTTAGTACCCAGACAATCTGGTCAAGTTGACCTCATCGTACATAGAGGTTCACATCTTGTAAATGAGTACAATAATCCCGACCTTATACCAGGAATGTTCCTCACTTTGTTCCCCCATGGAATTGGTGGGTTTGAGGACAAAACATGACTCACTCCAATGTCCTTTCAGCTACAGGCTCGGTATACTCTTAATCTTTCTGACCGAGCATTCCGCTATCATCACTCATATATGTTCATCGTCCTCAACATTGTGCAACGCCATCTAGCTCACCTTCACACGGCATTTACTTGCAAGAAGTCCAACTTTGAACGGATTGCTTGCAAACTTACTGCACTATCCCCTGCACTACTGCAACGTGTTGCATCCCACCTTGAACTTGAGTACAGGATATCAGACATGACTCCGGAAGAGCGAAATGCTTTGAGTTTATTGCAACATGTCAACACCATTTCTGCTCGCATCCCAGGCTCAGAAGCATCAAAAATTTACATTCGGAATGAGATACGTAGCTACTTTGGTTACTTTGGTCTTCCTCACTTATTCTTCACTTTCAACCCGAGCGTCGCACACAGTCCCATCTTCCAGGTCATGTACGGTGATAATAATGTTGATTTGTCATCCCGTTTTCCTCATCTTGTCTCTGCACGAGAATGTGCACTGCATCTCGCTCATGATCCTGTGGCTGCTGCCGAGTTCTTTGAATTCTCAGTACGTTGTTGTTTCAAATACTTGCTAGGCTGGGACTACAAAAAGCAAGAATCTTCTCCGTCTGGCAGTCTTTTTGGACATCTTCGAGCATTCTATGGAACGTGTGAATACACTGAATGTGGATCACTCCATGGCCACTTTCTTCTATGGTTACAAGGAGGTTCTAATCCATCTAAAATTCATCAACAGCTTCACAACGAGGCTTTTCAAAATAGGTTTTTTGCTTTCTTTGACGACATCATACATCACCACCTCCCTGATATTGAAATTCCAGTTGACTCTAAATTCGAGCCCCGTGTCGAGCGACCACCACAACCTCCATCCAAACAAGAATCTACAATACAGATCCTGAATGAGTGGGATTCTGTCTTCTGCACAGAAATCAAAAAATGTGGCGAAGTGCTTCAGAGGCATGTATGTCGCCCGGTGTGTCATAAGTATGGAAATGAAGGCCGTTGCTGCTTTCTATTTCCACATGAAATTGTCGAGTCCTCGTACTTTGATCCAGAGACTAATGCTATTGTACTCATGTGTAGAGATGGTAATGTAAACTATTTTAATCCCTACATACTGGTGTTTTGTCGCCACAATCACGATCTGAAGTGTATCCTCTCCGGCAAAGGAGCCAAAGCTGCTATGTTCTACATATCCGACTACATAACTAAGATGGGTGCTAAAACTTATGAGATGCTTACCCTCCTGTCTCGTGCCATTGCCCGGATTCTGGCGAACACGTCAAATGAATCTGTCACTGAGAGTGCAAAAACACTTCTCCATAAATGTCTCTCACAATTTAGCCGTCAGCAGCAGATACATGCACAACAAGCAGCACGTTACCTTTGTGGGCACGATGATAGTATTTCGTCCCATAAGACAGTGTCACTGATGTCATCTGTTGCCATCACGTAGGTCAAGGAGAAATGTTTGAGGATTGATGCTAATACCTCTTCAGAATCCGTTGTTCATGATAGCGAGGATGTTGAACAACTGCGCTTGAGAATTTCAACAAACAAGGAAGGAGAACTGGTTGAGGCAAATCAGCTCCATCACTACCTCTACCGAAGTGATGATCTTTCTCACATGTCATTTTATGAGTTTAGTTGATGTGTCGAGCTACAAACCAAGTCAAGAAGCAGGCGGACGAAGAACTCACATGAGACAAGACTTGATGTACTCTGTCGGCATGTGCTGAAGCCAGGACATCCATTGCATACCACACATGAACTTTTGGAGCATACAAATGAGTCATGGGGAGATACTACCCATGAGCTTGTGCCACGCGTTGCTGGCATGTCTATACCTCACACTACTCATCTGAGGGCTTGGTCGTTGTTTGTGCTGACGCACTTCAAGCCTTTCAGTTATGATGTCCCTCTGTTTGAAGAAAACGACACACCAGAGACAGTGTTTAAATCATATAAATTTTCTGATGCGAGTCTTGCAGTTATGAAAAATTGGGAAGCTATACATGAATGTGAAGACGAGAGAGATGCTGATCGTCTGCGAAAAACAGACACAACGTACAGCTGCTAGCCATAATAAGAGCAATCGTAAACGACCTTTGATATCCAATGAGGATGAACAAGATGAACTACAGAATATTCCGAATCGATGCTCGCATAACCAAGAAAATTTTTTCATCAGTCAAACAATGCTGCTATACAAAGAGGCTAAATGGTTATCATTGGAGGGTCCCTTTGGCGACCTCATGCCAACAGCATCCAAGTCAGCGTCCGGACATCCTAAGACAGAAGTACAAGAGGTGGTCTTGCCTTCGTTCAGTCAGCAACGGTGGAAGAAATGGAAGAATGAGCTTGATGTTCAAGAGTGTGCCATAGCAACTGCTCGTCGAAATGCCTTGAATCCCGAGGACCAAGTTGATGCACTGCGGTGTCATATCGAAGACACGGACACTGTATGTGGCGCTAGCTTGGCCACAACTGTCAAACATCCCGCCAAGCCGACAGAAGTTCCGGTGAATCCACATGATGGTGATGCCACCAAATCACATATGACACCCTTGCAGCCGAGTGAGTTGGTAGATAAGATCAGAAAGGGGGGCGGACTGAATGAAAAACAAAGTTTTGCTTTCCGAATAATCACTGACCATTTCATTCGAAACCACATAGGAAAAGAGTCTATACCAGACGACGGATTTTCCATGTTGATGACTGGTCCTGGAGGTATGGGCAAGACATATATGGTGAGAGCTGTTCAGCAGGTGATGGAACATTATGGTTGTGGACACTTGATCTGATATCTGGCTCCAACCGGATCCGCGGCATCACTGATAGATGGTATGACTGTTCACAAAGCATTGGGGATCAAGATTGAGTCAAACAATAAAGGAAAAGGAAATAGAATACCTGGTGAGAGTATTGAGGACTACACTGTATTGATTTCTGTCAAAGAACGAACAAGACTCCGTGAAGAATGGAAGAATATCGAGTATATCTTGCTCGATGAGACTTCATTACTCGGTCTTGAATTGCTCGCCGATATCGATCACACACTGCGGTTTGCGAAAGAGAGGACTGACAAATGGTTTGGTGGCGTAGTCATTATTTTTGCTGGTGATTTCTTCCAATATCCGCCCGTCGGAGGCACCCCACTTTACACACCCATTTCACCATATGCGGGGACAATGGATAAAGAAATTCAGAAGTGCCTCGGAAGATTAGCCTGAAAGTCCATTAACACCATGGTCGACTTCACTGAACAGCAGCGTATGAAGTGTGATTGGGAATATGGTGCCACAGTCAGATGATTACGCACTCGGGAATGTACTTTGGAAGATGTTGATTTGTTCAACTCATAGGTGGTCAAGTCTCACCTTAATGGCAAGGGAATAGATATGTTCTTGAGTAAGAATGGTGATGCAGTTGCAATTGTGACGACAAATCGTTTGTAAGAGGCTCTTAATTGCGAGAAAGCGATGGAGACAAACCCTGGTGATTTGGTGGAGTGCCTTTCATTGGATACATGTTCCCACCGGTCTCTCACGATGGAGGAGCGATGTCACTTACACACTCTCAACCTTGCTTCCACACAACAGTCCCTTCCTTCCTCTGTCACTCTCTATGTTGGCATGCCAGTTATCTTGCGGCTTCGGAACCTGTCAACTGATCTCGGGATTACCAATGGTGCACAAGGAATTGTATGCAAATTCTACACAAATAAATGTCCCCTCAGACTAACCTACTGTGTCGGTGTTTATGTTGAATTCCCGCATTGAAAAGTCAAACTGTCAGATCTCCCGCCAAAATACTTCGTAATCACTCCTGTAAAGTGGTCCTTTACAACATTTTTAAAGGTGGCTGATGGCTCCGAGGAGAAGGTCAAAATCAATCGTCTCCAGCTTCCTATACAGCCCACTTTCGCTGTAACAGGACATTCCACACAAGGAAAAACATTGCCCAAGGTTATGGTGGACCTTTCTGAAAGGGGGTTCGCTGCCTATGTCGCAGCTTCGAGAGCACGCACACGAGAAGGGTTGTTTGTAACAAGTCCTGTTACTCTACAGCATCTGAACAAGCCCCTACCATTCAATTTACTCACCGAGGTTCGACACTTTGAGGTATTACAACACAATACATACATACGATATGGTCTACGTCCCGGAAATGAGGTCACAGTTCCAGATCCCGAGGCAGAGCATGGTGGAATACGAGAAATGAGGATGAAACTCGATGATGCAAGCTGCTCGACACCAGAGGCTAAGAGAAAGCATGAAGATATGTTGGAATCCACGATGTTGCCCGAGGAGATTCGACCGGATGATAGCTCTGACAACCTACAACTGCCGATTCCTCCTCAGAAGCGCACAAAAAAAGAAATTATTGCATCATCTGTTGGTGAACCTCCGAGGCTGACCTTGATCAATGCCTTGAGTCCATTGCCACTGTCAGTGGGTTGTTGATGGTCTTCCATCAACTGGTCATGCGCTTATGACAGCGTTTTCATGGCACTTTTTTACACCTACCAGGATGAACCTGTTGTTGTGAGGACGGAGTGGAAAACTACTAGTGATACAGCTAAGGCTCTTTCGCAGTTGTACGATTGTATACTCACAAGCGATTCGAACTTGTACTCATCAGATTTGTTTGACACTTCTCGCGACGAATTCCATGACATGCTTAACTCTGAAGATCCAAGATCTTTTCCCCGTATGGGCCACATTGGTGTGAGTGTCATGGACATACTTGAGAGACTTATCCCTTCTTCTTGTTGAGCATTAACGACACGCATCTCATGCTCCAATGAGCAGTGCACTGTCAATAATAGTGAAGTTTGTCAGAATGAGACAGAGGATGTGCTACCTTGTGATTGTATATCTCTAAACTGGAATGGCGCCATAAATCTCAATCACCAACAAGTTATTTTACAGGATTGATTAGACCAGTGGGCATGCAGACTCGGGTATAGAAAACGGAAGAATGTGGCATTACAACATCATGAACGTCCGTGTCTGTCGTGCGGTGGCGTAGTGGTCGATCTTGTCGGCTTGAATGTACCTCCTCGGATTCTGTTTTTCCAGTTGGCTACCTCAAGTCCAGTGCTTTTGAACAAACTCATCACCATCCCGATATTACCTGGTGGCAGTGTGTGTTACATGCTGAGAGTAATCATTTACTTTGGTGGTTATCATTTTTCAGTCTGTATGTATTCAAGGGGCAAGGTCTGGAATTATGACGGTCAGGTCAATGACAGCAGACCCTATTTGGAGCCCACACTGAAGCCTGGCAATTCAGATCTTAGCATGCTCACTACCTTCCACCGGCAAGTTGCGCATGTCTGTATTTACACATTAGAAGACTAACGGGAATGTCTGTTCTCAATTCTCCTGAAGAGCTCAGTAAGCCACGTGTGGATATTGCTAATGTTGATGTGTTACGAAGTTTGCTTTCCACAGGGGTCTATCGCTATGTATATAAGACACCAAAGTGATCCCATCCTCCCCCATCCAGCCCCCATTTTCTTACATTCCTGGAAAATTCCCCTCGTACAATGTTTTCTATCATGCCCACCTCTCCTACACTGCTCATTTCCGTCACTCCTCCTCCCTCCCCAATTTTATCCACTTCTGATACTCTGTCTTGTACTATCTCTTCGGTCGACGAATTGCCTCCTGTGTCTTCCCTGCCTGTTCTCTCTGTCGAGGTGGATGACCCTGCCTCCAGTGCTACCCTTGAATGTCCACTTTTTGTCTCCCTCCACCACGTCACGACCAATCTGATCGTACTCAATCTGGACACAGTCGGGTCTATTCCATTGCAGAACAACCCGCATCCGATGCGCATGTTAATGAGCGACAGCACTGACTACTGGGTAAATGGTAGCAGAGATTTGGTCAGTTTCAAATTTCCTGCCCAGGTTGACCGAAATGGTCAATACGGGCGTATTGGTCCATACTTCAATCTCCCCCAGACTGGTGTACGTATTTATTTCATATTGTAAGATCAGCTTTCTGAATTAAATATCAGCTCGACATTGCTGCATTGCAGAGGACAAGGGCTCAATTCGAACTTGTCGCGCTCCAGAAATCAGATCCTGAGTGCCCAGAAGGAGCTGTCGCATGCTCTTCTGTCCTCTTTGACACCCTTTGTGTCTTATGGAATGAGGTAGAATCTGCGCATTCCAACAGTAAATATTCAAGCATTGCGTGAGTTGTGTTGCTGGCTGGTCTGTTGTATTTAGCAAACTCTGCCAAGAAGACTTTGGTGCCCATTTGATGTACGTATGAACCAGGGCACGGTGATCATTACACGTTTATTGTGACCACGGAGGCGCTGTTTCAGAATCTTCCAAGTGCAAATAGGATGCCTGCTCCAAGAATGTCCCGTGCGGACATTGGCAGTGAGTGTATACATGTCGTAAGTGAGGAAGTCGTGCTGATCATCTGTATGACAGGGGGGGGTGGACCGATGAGCCCAAGTAAGCAGTTTGGCATTGATCACTGAATACTTATTGACATTTGCATAGGCAAAATACGAACCGCCCCATCGGCTACTGCCAGCGTGACAGCAGGCAGTCCAAGAAGGCCCACCATAAATGCTGCTGCTAGACCTGCCACAAACACTCCAGGTAATTTCTATCTACCTATCACAGCTGATGACTCAACATCCTCGGTGCCAATAGTATTGTGTATCGCTGATTTGCCGGATCCCAACGGACGCTATGAAGGACTCATTAAATCCAACCCTGAGCTTGCTGCGGCCAAAGTGGTGATTCCGGACATTCGTGACAGGCAAGGGGTCCTCATTACCCCTGGAGAATACGATTCGAAGATACAGGACGGTGATTACATTGAAGTTGAAGTGTTCCTCAAGCTATAAGTTAAAACAGTTATCTTTCAAATCCTCGCTCGCTGACATAAGGCTTCATTGAACTGAAGTTGGGACATCCAGGGAAATACCAGGAACAATTCGAATGGTTTGTGCATCTACCAGATCATGCTCTGGAGCATGAAACTGCTCCTGTATCACACGTATTCTCAAGCCAACATATTGCTCGCGGGATCCTCCGGCCCTGCTGACACCCCTGATGCCTCCAATGAGTCCGAAGCACCTGATGGCCCTGGTGCTTCCACCGCTGTTCCTGCTGACTCGGACACAGGTAAACGCAAGGTGTTGGCCAAGGGGAAAACTAAGGGTACTGGAAAAGGGAAGGGAAAGGTGTTTGCGAAGGGAAAACGCAAGGCGGACGACGAGGAACAGCCTGTCGGTCAGTCTCCCACCAAAAAGAGCTTGGTGATCGAGGAAGATGATGACTGGGTTATGACTGATAATAACAACTGAGTAATGATGGACTGGCTCCTGATTTTCTTGATATTTTGTCATAGATTAAAAAACATAAAAAACATTTTGTCTGTATATATCACCTTGTTATCCATGCAATCATCATCTTTTGTCGTTTTCGCTTCATGATTGTTTTGTTCTTGTCAGGACTTGGGAGTCGGGGACTTGGCGCTCTTGCGCCACTACGATATGATGTTAAACATTTGACCTGAGATTTGAGTTTTCACATTATTCCCACGGTCCAAATGCTTAGCTAATTGAGGGACACATAGACCATAGTGTCTAGTATATACCTCTATTTTTTCTTATTTGTTCATTTATAGGTTGTGGAGAAATAAAATGATTTCTCCCAATATACTTTTATAACCACCTACAACTATATAACTACTTGTTTTCTTAATATCTCTTTTACCCTTTAGTACTTAGCCAGGTGTCAGAGAAGCAAATGGAGCATGTGACCTCAGTTGCAAATCACCTGACTCAGATCATGTGACTGTGCACAGCATGAGTTTTAATGAGTCATATTGAGTCAAAATGAGTCAAATAAGGACTAAGCAAAGCACTGCCCCTAGACTAGCAAAATGATCATGTGACCTGCACAGCTTGAGTCATTGCCAAGCCAAAGGCTAATTGTAGCTTATTGCAAGTCATTTTCTAACAGGGTGAGTTAAAATAAGTCATATCTTGGCACAGCCACCTCGGAACCGAAGGTAGCACAGCCACATGTGGATTACTATATAAGGAGCGCGATTCAGCCCCATTTGGCAGGTTCCCTTTTTTAGGAAAAAAGTTTCTACTCTAGTAAATCTCAATCAACGAGTGTTTACAAGTGCACCCCCCTACAAACAAATAGTGAGGCTGTGTAGAGTAATTCCCACGCTATAAATAGAACTACTTAGACCCATAGTTAGGAGTATACTGCACCTTTTAGAATAGGAACAGTTAAGATACATTTAGGAAGAAAACTTCAGAGTGGGCAACTAAAGGGAATAGATCCCCAGCTAGTAGAGAGACCTAATAGTTCAATAGTATCTTGGGAAAAGGGTCAAGTCGAGCATTTGAAGCTGATTGCCAACTCCTTAGTGCATAATAGAATCAGTTTAGGAAAGACTATTCTGTATGACTAAAAGACGTATGTGAATCAGTAGTGAGAGTGAAGTATATTTACGCTACCTATCCAATTAAGCATTCCTAATCAACAGGAGCTAATTGGAAGCCCATTGAGAATGCATCTTAGGGAAGTAACCCTAGTCGCTACAGAGTATCCTTCTATCAACCCAAGAGTTGTCTAGATCATTTCCCAACTAACTTTAGGTCATAAGCATGTGACTGATGCATGCATGCGTTCCACTGACAAAAGCCAGTATAATAGAAAGTTTGAAAGATGAATAGGGAGCTCAAAAAGAAAAAGGGAATGAGGTGATGTAAATGAAGGGGGAAAAATGAGAAGAGTGTACTGGAACAATGCTTATACTTCAAACTCCAGACAACAAACATACTGTAAGTTGTGCTATTAAAGAAGCACCAGCTCCTCCAGTGAGAACCACTGAAGTTGGCAGTGACCTGTAGGTTCTCTCCTTTGTTTTTTCTTTCCACCCTTACTTCATCCTTTCACAAATCAGGTCGCAATTACTGTCAGCTGTATCTTTGCTTTCCTTACTGATTTTATCCTTGCCTATGCTCCACTGCTGGAGGTTCGCTCTTGCAGTATCTTTCATCTATCTTTATATTGGAATCACTGGCAGCATTATGAGCAAATTCATATTGAAGTACATATAGTCTATATCTTTTCCTTCTTGCCCACTTGCTCCTCATCCACTTATAGACTTTCTCTCAAGCATGTTGCTGAGAGTGATACTGCAACTGCACCCTCTTCAGGATATGTCCAATTTCTATTCCTATCCTCAAAATTACTTCATGGTAACAGATGTCCTAGCTTGAGGACCTATAATCTCCCATGTGCATTCTGTGCAGGTGGCTCCCACACCTCTGGCAGAATTATGTATACTGTGCTGGAGTGGATGGCACTGACAAGGCGAGAGGACGATGCTGTGTTACATACAAGACTGTATATCAAGATCTTTTATGGTCTTGCATTGAATTGTCAATTGTCAATACTAGGTTTTCCCCATGATACCCTAATTCTGCGTATGCCCTAGCATCCACAACAACAAAGACGAGGACAATGATTGTGGTGGCAGTGTTGGTGAAGCTAACAACAAGGGTAGTAGAAACAGACTTGGCTGAGATTGCAAATTGGTGAAGAGCGATGTTGCTGCAGAAGTTACATGTCCTGTGCCTGGTGCAAAAAGGGACAGGGGTAGATGCATGCTAGGAGTCATGCTGTGGGAGATGTTTGGGAGTGCAGGGGGCACAGTGGGTGTTTTTGGCTAGGGTACCACAGGAGGGCTAGTGAGTGTGGATAACCCAGCCATCAGCCCTACCATACTATCCTTGTGCTTCACTGATGGAACAAAATCAGCTTATGCAAAGGAAAATAAACAGGGAGCAGAAATGCAAAACGAGAAAAAAATGTATATTTGACCATACTCGACAAAGCTCAGTGAAAAGAGGATCGCACTCCACAATGCTCAGGCTCCCACAGGTTCCAATATAACAAGACATCCGCTGGGCAGCAGTACCGCATGAACCAGGCAAGGCCATGTGACCAGCAATTGTCAATAGTGCTGTGCACCTGGACCAGCATGGATTTTCATCCTGATCTAATTGTCTTGCACAGAAGCTACCAATGCTGGAGCTGGTACAGGATTGGCCAATATGAGTGCAATATAGGAAAAGTGTAAAAAATGAACTCAGGAAGAGACTGACTTACCCCCTTCCATTTCTGAAAAACACCAAACAAAACTCTACATCAACCTATCTGGCTGTGCCATGTTCTTTGGAGATTTGACCATTTCAGCTAGAACATCATGATAACTGCATTATGGCTACACATCCACTCTTCTAACCTGCCCAATTGCAACCAGAGTACATCATTCTACGGCTGGAGTGTTGTGAACTGCTGCTGTAAGGTTGAAATGTTGCTTTGGAAACCAGTGGACATTATCTGAAGTATGGTGTAAAAAGGGGCAGTTTGGGACTGAAGTGCATTTGATTGGAACTGGAGAGCTGTCATCTAGTTCTAAAGGGTATTTGTATGTGAAGCCAGAGTGGTCATTCAAGCTTGGAGTAACTCCACTTCACCAACAGTCACCAAATCTAAAAAGTCTAAAGAGATAGATGCAGAGAGGACATAGGGGCATTGCTTGCTAGAGGTTTTCAAGCAGCGGTGTCTTCTTTCTAGATAAGATCAGTAGAAAACACTAAGAAAACGCTTACCAGACAACTAAATCTTATCTCCACGGATAGTAAACCTGTAGCGAGGTGAAGAGAGTACTCTTCCCTGGTCGAGTTGGTACTAGAAATAAGTATCAATCTCGTAGAAAGGGGTTGACTATCAGGCACGTGGTTCGTTCGTCAATCGTCAACGAGGTTGAGGGTGATTGGGGTTCAGCAACTGTTGAGGGTCTGGTTTTCAAGGGGTGATGTACGAATTGTACAATGGATAGTTGGGGGGGATAGTCTAGTCAACTCTCGGGTTGCTAGAAGGGGAATACTATGTAGCGACTAGGGTTACTTCCCTAAGATGCGCTCTCAATGGGCTTCCAATTAGCTCCAGTCGATGAGGAATGCTCAATTGGGTAGGTAGCGTTAATACGCTTCACTTTCACTTACTGATCCTCACACGTCACTTAGTCACACAGAACAGTCTTTCCTAAACTGATTCTATTATGCACTAAGGAGTTGGCAATCAGCTTATATGCTCGACTCGACCCTTTCCCAGGGTACTAATGAACTATTAGGTCTCCCTACTAGCTGGGGATCTATTCCCTTTAGTTGCCCACTCTGGGGTTTTCTCCCTAAAGGTGTCCTAACTGTCCCTATCCTAAGGGATACAG
>JBBPRR010000007.1:0-111127 GCA_038093115.1 Hortiboletus flavorubellus
TGATAGTACATTCAGTACACTCGCTACGTTGTCAGCGGGTGCAGAATAGGTACTCACAAAGATCCGCAAAGATACCCGTGCTGGTATTTACCGACCTGCCAAAGGTGGAAAGGTAAAGGAAGGAACCCTCGAACGAAAAGTGTATCAATGCGTCAAAGGCCTTGACGATAGCGATTCGCTGGTAGTCCACTAAATGATAGTATTCCCCACTCACCAACCAGATGAACGCGAACCTGTCCTGGCATCGTGCGTTTTTAGGCAGCAAGGTATTAGCGCCAGCAGCTGCAATGAGACCGATAGCGGCAACTCCTGCGAGAGAAATGGCAGAGGTCAGAGTAAACACTTGGTCCGGGGAGCTCATGGTGGTTGGGAAGGAAGGGCAGGGGGAAAGGCATGACAGTAGGCATTTGCATTAGGTCCTAACCTGAGTTCGAAACTTAGCCTGAGCTTGAAAACATATGTTCTCGTGATCCTAGATGGTTTCATGGACTCCACCGATACTTGCATAGTCCAGCTCCAGAAATCCGAGTTTGTTACATTTATCGCATCTGATTGGAGACGGTCATGGCTTCATACTCCATCCTTCACAAAGCCTACATCAAGATTTTCCTCCATGCCGCCAAGCATCCGCACAAGCAAGTGAATGGAGTGTTGCTCGGAAATCTGGCCTCGGATGTTGTGATCATCCAAGACGTTGTTCCACTCCTCCATCACTGGACTAGCCTCAGCCCCATGATGGAGATTGGCCTTGACCTGGTGTGTGCCCTACTCGATTCGCCCGTCTCGTCCTTGGCTACAATTTCTACAGGCAAGAGGGCATGCGGAATCTCTCAATCTTTCCCTCGTTGGATATTACCAGGCTTGCGAGAGAATCGATGATACGGCTCTAGCACCAGTGGGAGAACGCGTCGCCGAGCAGATCCGAAGCCAGTTTAGTGATGCGATTGCTTTTGTGGTAATGTCGGATTTCCATGCTGTGTCATTCCATCTCACTGTGTTATGAGGTTGATGGTGATTCGCTGGGATCGGGCGAAGCGGCGTTGATTGTAAGTTGAATTCTCTCAGAGGCATTGTTCCCCTTATTTATCATTTCTCGAGCCATATCTTCCTCAATCGGGCCTAACGGCTTGGCGTCCACAAATTTTCCAACCACCCGCCTTCACTTCAGGTGCTCGAGTCACACTGGCAAACCCCGAAACACCTTCAGTTGCAGTATCTCTTGTCCGGGATAGCCACATGCATCAAAAGTTTGGAGATTTTGACGATCATTTGGAAGATGTGACGATTGATTGGTTGCGGAACAATGCATGTAACATCGTCGATCTGTGAAGGTGGAAATATTGTTGGGTGTGAATGACCCACTTGAAACTCTGCGCTTGACTACCGACGTCAGATGTCACCAGCACTTGTCGGAAAGTGCCGGGCCGAGCATTGGGCACTTTGCCTCAGAACGTCTTTTCAACAACTCCAAGACTTGCCACAAATGACACCCACACCAATGGCGTTTCGGGGAACTCTCGTACATTGCCCCGCTCTAGGGAAAGTGGAGATTCTGCAGGACCACCTCCTCTGTATATCCGATTCCTCCTTATCGTTCCTTCTCGGTTGACTTAGGATTGCTTGTTCAGTGACTGATGATCGTGGTGTCATTATTCACCTGTCTCCAGCTTCTTCCGAATCCTCACAGAAACACATCCATCAATCTTCTGTCAAGATCATCCCTGCGGGAAGCTTCCTATTTCCTACCTTCTTCGACCTTCATCTCCATGCTCCCCAGTTCATGTATCAGGGAACCGGTCTCGACCTCCCACTCATGGAATGGCTCGATAATTACGCCTATAAAGCTGAGGAAGGTCTCGATCGAAACCCTGACCTCGCCACCAAGGTGTACCGCAGGCTTGCCCAGCGCTTGATACAAGTCGGGACTGGGGCCGTTATGCTGTTCGGTACAATCAAGACAGAGACAAAGTGAGTGATAGAATATCCTTTGATCCTTCAATCGACGTAGATTTTCAGCCTCATCCTCGCTCGGGAGATGCAAGCCGCAGGTTTGCGAGCGTTCGTTGGCAAGCTGTCCATGGATAAGTCTTCACGGCCGACGTATCAAGAATCCAGTGCCGAGGAGTCGTGTAAATCCGCTGAAGAGTTTATACACAGATGTAGAGCTTCCACGGTATCATTCGACCCCCATCAACGGTTGGTGGAACCCGTGATCACCCCTAGGTTTGTGCCCACATGTTCCGACGAGCTACTCGGGAAGCTTGGCGAGCTTTCCCAAAGGGAGTCAACGCGTGTCCAGAGTCATTTGGCTGAATCGTTCACCGAAGCAAAATGGGTAAGGGATGACCGTCAGATCGAGGATATCCAAGTCTTCAAAAAGGTAGTGTCGTCTTCCTGAGGATATCCCACACTCATCCGGAGACGTCCCAGCACGACCTTCTGAAAAGAGGCACAATTCAAGCGCATTGCACATTTCTGAGTTCGGAGGAGCTCGACGAACTCGTGGCTAATCAGACGGCGGTAGCTCACTGTCCCCTGTCGAACGCTTACTTTTCGGAGAAGCCGTTCCCATTGCGCGAAGCTCTGGACAAGGGAGTATTAGTTGGCCTGGGCACAGACGTTGCAGGAGGATACAGTATTGACATCCTCAATAGCATGAGGCATGCTGTTACAACCTCTCGAATGCGCGAAGGAGCTCGCGTGCTCGAATCGAGATCTGAGAGTGCAACGGGCAGTACACTTGCGATTGAATGGAAAGAATCCCTTTTCCTTGCAACACGTGGTGGTTCGTTAGCGCTGGGTCTAGAGAAGTGCGGGGAGTTTAGAGTTGGGGCGTCTCTCGACGCTCAGCTAAGTAAGTGTCGTCGACCAATAAATGGTGAAAACTGAACGTTGTCTAGTTTCTGTTTTCGACTGGGAGAGACAAGCTGGTGTTGGTGCACTTGATTTCTTTGACCTGGACCCGGAGTGCGGGGTGCTCACGATGGACATGATTGAGAAGTGGTGGTGCATGGGTGATGGTCGGAACCGACTAGCGATGTGGGTACAAGGACGGCAGCTTGTATGATTATTTGTCGTTGTATGGCAAAAGCCTCGAGGACAGGAGCTGAGATGTTGCGTTCATATCCACATGAGTGCCACTCCACGCAGCTCCTCCACGCCGTCCAGAAGCGGCACGCCTCTTCCCAGGTCTCCATCTCGTCTTGTAATACCCCCCACCCCGAGACACACGCCACCTGTGCCCACACTCCTGCCCCATGATTCCATCTCTCCTCACATACAGCCAGCGACAGGCCTCGAGAGCTCCGCATCGTCAGTGATTAATCTTGATATCAGCGATGGCATTCTAGTGCACGACGTCGATGCAGAGGTGGAAACAACGACCGGCGAGGAAACCACAGCAGTCGGCCAGATAGATGACATCGCCGACGAGGAATCCAGGAAGACCCTGCGTGATCAGTTAAGGCGTACCCTCAGCAAAAAGGAGCAGATAGGTCTCTCACTGTCTATCTTGGATGTATCCGCATCTGAACATGTCCCAGATCTCCACCCGCGGAAGTCTATGGCTTCTGTCGTCGCCGAGATCCCATCTACTGTCGGTCTGTCATTCAAATCTGTCGTCGACCTTTTCACCCTGACAATCTAAAGATGGTCCGCGGGGACCATTCAAACCAAGAGAGTATTTTATTCTGACAGACGCCGGAAAGCCTGTCTTCATCGGGTATGTTCCCACCTCCAAAACGAGGTAGTGACGATTGGCGAATGAATCTTTTCAACGCACTCTTAGCAACTCCGGAAGTGAAGATGAACTCTCTTCTACCATGGCTATCATCCAGGCCCTAGTCTCCGTCTTCATCGACGATGGTGACAAACTACGATGCATCAATGCTGGCCCGTTGACGATCACGTTCCTGCTCCGGTCGCCAATTTACTACGTGTGCGCATCTACGTGGGGTGAACCGGAGTCAGTGGTGAGTACGATTCGGAAGTTTCCTGGTGTTTTGGTATCTGACCGGGCTGATCAAAGCAAGACTCGATCTCATCTGGAATATCTGCATCTGCAAATATTAAGCATCGTCACAGCTTCTCAGCTGCGTCGGATATTTGAACGACGAACAAACTTTGATTTGCGTCGATTGTTGAATGGTCTTGATTCATCATTTTATTGTATAAAGTTGAACGCCGATTTTCTTTTGTAGGCACAGAACCTTTCCTGTTCTCCCTCCTTAAGCGGTTGGAACTTGATTTTGCGATAGCGACATCCTCATTGCATTGCCTCCAACTGGATCCGAGCCTAAGGGCCCGAGTCGCCGACGCGCTGGTGCCCATAACGAAGATGAAGGTATATGTGAATGAAAACCAGCGTTTCGGCACTCATGAGCTATCAGGACACCCTCTACATTATTCTTGTCGCCAAAGGGCGCGTGGTTACTCTTGTGCGGCCCAAAAAACACTCTATACACCCTACTGGTTTGTCTCCCTTGCCGTTTCACATCCTCCGATTTATCAATTTCTCTACCAGACATCCACATCATCGTCAACACAATTCACTCTCCCTCGATATTTAATTCTCCCGCGGCGGCGTCATGGATCCCTGTATGCCTCCCGAAGTTCAACCCCACCGGCTTCGTAAATGCCTATATAACGTTTCTACGCAAACCAGAACAGAACGAAGTTGATACCCCAAATACTAGCTCAGGCACCGTGGATGATAGGCACACTCATCTAGTTAATCCCTCTCAGCAGGCAAATCAGTTGGATGAAGGTATCGGTCTCGTGTGCATCAGTGGGGGAGGGGATTTTGAGACAGTTCGAGGATGGTGTGATACTGTCACTGAAGTTTGTGATTTTATTGTCATCCCTGGCTGCCGTGTTTTCACAATCGAAATCACGACCCCTTACAGAAGCTGGATAACAGTGGTCTCCTTGATTCGATATCGGACACGATAAGTTCTGGAAAAGCGCAATATACTGTGTCCCAGCTTGGGATACCGGGGTTGCGACACTTCATATACAAATCCAGACCTCATGTTCAAATCACGTTTCCGGTTCTCGAGGATCCTTACGAGGAAATCGAGGAGAAAAGGAGGTATTACCCACGACCATGTACATGTAAAACCTGCTCATTTCATTTGACAGACTTATTACCATGTATCAAGTTGTATATGATGCCATTCATGCTAAGTCAGGCCAAAGTGGCCCACTCAAGCTACAATACATCCGTACAGAGAGAGAGATTGTCATGGGATGGGTTCGTCTTCCAGTTCGAGCCCCCGATCTGCTTTCAACGGAGTTTCTAGATAACACAACCATTTGAGCTCTACATTGTTCTATCACCGAGATTACCCAAGACAGCAGTCATCAACGCTGCCAACTCGGTTACTCGATGGGTCAAAAAGGAGGAAGCAAAGTTGTTTTTGCGAGATGCTCCAGTATTCTGAGAGGTCACTGTGTACGGTATCACTATGTAACACTATCGCTCCAGGGACAATGGGGCAGATCTGCCATAGCAATCGCGAGTGATCAATCCGATCCAACATCAATCACGTGACGAGTGCAAAGGAATTTGAAATTGACAACCTAGTTTTGCTCAACTCGCAACGGAATCAAGTGTTTGCATGATGTCCTTTTCCCTGCAGTCCTCGCTTCGGCGCATCACCCAGACGTTCGTGAGGTCATTTCAGAACAAGGCTGCCCTCAGACCTGTACCACCCCCACAAGGTACATTAATATCTACCCGCGGGATCAACCTCCATACTGACGGATGTGACGTAGGTGATATTACCACTCCTCAAGCCTTCCTGAGCGCAATTGGAAGGTCCGCAGAGACAAAGGTTACCATAGATAGTTGGGATGCATTCTGGCACACTTCGGGATATGACTTAAAGAAGGCCGGTGTCTCTGTGAAGGACCGAAGGTGGTACCAAGTTGCGCACTAGTTTATGGTCGTCTCATGTTCTACAACAGGTACATCCTCTGGTGCATGGAGAAATACAGGCAAAAGATACCTGTGAGGACCTTTGCTCACGAACCTCGGCCGAAGAAGAAGATACGAGGGTGAGTGGAGTGGTCACTCCCCAGTACAAAATACTCATCGCTGCCTGGGCTAGTCGTGGTCCGCGAATCCAACAGGGTAAACTGATACGGTCGCGTCGGCCGCGGTGACAGGATGTTTGCACATATAGTTGTGTACACATGAATCGAGCATCGCTGTCAAATGAAGTCATGCAACCTTGAGTTCTGGGGTGATTGCCGCCTTTGAAGTTCAAAGGAGGGGCTGTGCAAGGGACCAATATTGGGTAAGCACGTGGCGGGACCACTTTACAGAGTCACGTTTCTCACGGGTAGCGCCGAGCTGCCGGCCCGTCACGGCGTCATGTTGGCGGTGTTCTCCTGCAACAAGGCAGCCTCGATGTGATATGTGTCGAGGGTACTAAGGTCGGAGTTACCACAAAGAACAAAAAACGAGGTCGGCAACGCGGGCTCAAAGACATGAAAGAAAGAGATATCAGAAACTATATATTCGGCTTCCTCCCCCTTTCATCTCCCCAATCTCCCCCCATCTCGCCATGGCCTCTTCCCTATATCGTCGCCAGTCCATGGCACAACTGTACGAGAAGCTCAGAGCGCAGGATGACGACGACGACATAGCCTGGCTCGCCCAGTATAGCCCAGACGATAAGTTCGACGAGCCATACGTCCCCGCCGCGCGTAGTCCTCCCTCCTTGTCCACTATTTCATCGGCTTCCCCAGCCTCTTCCTGTTCATCCGGATCCTCTTTGTCCGATCCTGTTTTCGATAATGACTCCAGCGACGACCACTTCGATTCCGACTCGGACTCTGATGTCGATCCCGAGCCCCTCTCGCTTGAGTTATCCTACACAGGGTCCGATCCGTCCCCGTGCTCTTTGATTTTGTTTGTGTCCTCGCATGAATTCCTTTGTTCAATGGGTCTGACGTATTAGCAGCCAACCCCATGACCCCACCGCTGTGACCGAGCTCGCGGACCCCCCATATATCCCAACTATACAAGAGACCTTCCTTCCGTCGAGATCAACTCCATCGGCTGAACCTGAGTCGTCGCCCGAGCCCATCCTTACACCGCCTCCCATTGCATCGCGTCCTACCACTCGCTTTACTCGAAAGTCGTCTGCGAGGTATCGTTCACCTGTCGTGCTTCACGATTCCAATGAGGATGCGTATTCGGAGAGTGACGGCAATGGGTCAGAAGATGAATATGTTCCGTCGCCCACTCTGGGCTCTAGAAAGCGACGCAGATCCGTTCGTCCCGCTCCCAGCGCCGCTGTTGTTTCGCCGCAAAAGCGGAGCGCTGATCATGCCAAACGACCTCGCCATTCCCCACATCCTCGCAACGTCCAGGCGATCCCGGGAAATATTTCTCCAACCCCGGTAGCGAAAAACAACCCCTGGGCTTGTCCCTACTGCAAGTGGGTACAGCGCAACCACCGCACCCCGGACCTCAAGCGTCATATCCGTACTCACACTCGTCTCCAACGACCTGCACAATGGGTTTGCTGCGGGGTTCCTGTAGAGGACGCGACGAACTATAACCTCCCCGCAGACGCCAAATCTTATGCCTGGGGGGGTGGGATGATGATTGGAGGCTGCTGCAAGGAGTTCAGTAGACGCGATGCTCTCAAGCGTCATCTCGACAACGACCATATCAGCTGCATAGGAAACTTTTCTGCGTTTGCCAGTATTTGTGAGGATGATTGATATTCAGAATCCAGATAAGCTCACCCACGTGGTGAGTAATAGCAGATTCATGATAACACGCCCACCTAACCTCCGTTCGCAGACGTCTTTGTTTCCGACTGTATCTGTTACTTGGCGCAATTCCGCGTGTTAATAGGCGTTACCTTTGATCATGTCCCTTTTTTGTGTCGTTGCGAGGGAGACGGCGTTACCATACACTTCCAATATGTGGTAGAATGTACCATAGCACGGACAATGGACATTATAACGTGCCAAAGTTTCGTGGGCATTGATCGGAGAATAACGCGGTCGACATGGAAGGCGGTCACTCGTGAACTGAGCGCTAGCCCGGTTCTCACGGCCACCTTCACTAAATATGGTTATTTTGATTATTTGAGTTATTCAACGATTCCCACGGTCACCTGCCATAACCGAACGCCGCATCAAGAAAGGCTTCAATCCTTGCACACACACATCTTTCTCTGTGCCCTCGATTGCTCCACGTCCATTTCACAGTAGACCCGGCATTTGCTTTTGTGTATAGAAGACACGCTCAAGTTGGCTCATCCTTCTTCAACATCTCTCCTGCTTATTCTTCGTCAACAATATCCATGTCGTCTGTCGCGTTGTCGCGCATCCCATCTCCTTGTCCAATCGGTGATGCTGCCGTGAACACCACTCCTCACTTGCCTAGTGAGACAACAGTTCCTGAAAAGTCTGCCTTATAGCACTCTATGGAACATGCCATCCGGGCTCCGGATGCCACTAAGGGGCCCACACGTTCCGACGACGACGACGAGGAGTTGAAAGGACAGGGCCCCGCGATGAGCGTCTGCTGCTCGTCGAGTCCGCACGGATGGCGCGGGAGCGGGCCCCACAGTGGTTGGTTCCGGTGCCGCGTGGCAGCGCAAAAGACCCAGCGGACGCCCGAGAGGGCTCTGTTTGGCAGCACCACCTGTGGGTGTGCCGGGCCTGGCGCGAACTAGAGGGCATGCGACCTCCAGTAGGCTGGTTGCAGAATGGGGCACACGAGTGGGGAAGTGGGGAGGCTACCACTGGCAGCTCGATTGGGACGCTGAGACGCCGACCGGGGTACCAACTCCGAGTCCCCCAGCAGGGCGTAAGGCTGGTAGCTGGTACCTACACGATCTCGGAAGGGCGCAGTTGAGGAAGCGGTAGCCCCCTGACGAGAGCTTTCACAGGCCCGAAACCGTGCCCATCCCGTCCCCTCTTTCGTCCCTGCCCATACTGCACATCTTTGTGGTGGCCGGAGAGGGGTGCCCGACGGATGGGCATACGATCTCGGCAGCCCAAGCGTCCCTCCCACGCACACAGACATACACTGTGGCTGAAGGTCACAGTCCATCGCAATATGGAAGGGGTGGAGCTGTGAAAAAGAAGTACATAGAACAGTGGTTTGCGTTGACTTGTTATCCTGCTTCCGTAGAATGTCATTCCATGCATTTCCCTGCAATTCGAGTAACCACCACGACGCCGTGTGGCAACGAAGGGACGGTGTCAACGGCATCTTTCAAAGGGATAGACATAGGCCGGCGGTGAAGCGGGAGAAGTTGGGGACAAAGTGGTGGTAAGGACACACATGTATGCCAGTTTTGGCAATCAATCAACAAGTTGACGCGTCGCGTCAATCAACGAACGGGTGGTCAACAACTTGAAGCTTCATTAATCATTCCCCGCAGCGACTCGCTCATCGCGTGCGACGACCTACGATGCCTACAACGGGCCCGAGTGCCCCAAGCAACCGTTTTTTTCTCGAACCCCAACGAGCATTGTTGACCCCCTCTGCCTCCCCCTCTCTGGGACCTCCAGATCGTCCCGCAAAACGACCTCGTCACAGGAGCACGCCATCCTCGTCCATATCCACCACCCCGTCTACTTCGAATGAGTCAACGTCCTCCGCAGATGTGAATTCTGCTCGCAGAGCATCTACCCTCCGCGTCCTCAACACCTGGGCTCAACTTGCTGAACGGCACAGCAAACCACTCGACGAAGACGACATCATCGATCTGCATAGCTTTGTTATCATAAAGGACCGTGGTGTTGTCAAGGGTGCACCTGGGGACTATCACATCGGCCACTTTACTCAATTGGATAGTGACCAAGATTACCCCGACGCTGATCAGGACCAGGAGGATAGCGACCAAGATGATGAGGACGAACTCAATGCACTTCCGCCTAGCGAGAATACCACCGACGACGACCCTCCAATCTCGAAAAAAGAGCTCCTCCGTGGTGTGCCACCTCTGTCTGCCACCACCGACGCGGAAGACCTCAGAGAGTTTTTGGCAGCAGAAAAGAAGAGGAGGGAGATTGTGGGGGATGAAGAAGAAGAAGAAGATATGTCTCCGGAGCAGCTGTCTGCTTTGAGGAAGGCACTGGAGGAACAATCTCAGGAAAGGGAGGCTGTGATCGTGAATCTAGCTCGGGACGTGGCGAGCGTGGAACATCCTTTGGGACGTGAATCCGAGACTACCCCAACGCGTCCTTCCACTCACGTTCCACCGTCGGATGACGAGTCAGAGGACGAACTCGGTCTCTGGACGCACGACGAATCCACGGCTGTTTACCCAGTTACCCGTGGAGAGTCCGAGCAGGATGTGCATAAAGCAGAACGGGAAGTAATCGAGCTCACGGAGTCGGATTCGGACGAAGAATTTGAAGCACTGCTAACTCGCCCTCCTCGTTTCACCCGAGTGTCACCTCCACCCATTCCAAATCCCAAAGTGGCCCAACAACCACTCCAATCTCCCCCGGACAGCGAGCGCGGAAGGTCCAAATATCGGTCGCGTCCCCACTTTAGAATGAAATCGACTGAGGTGATGTCCAAGTCTGAGGACCAACCTCGTTCAACCCCCGTGCTTCGGAAACCTGAGGTCATTCTCACTCACAAAAGGAAGTCGTCTCCCCCGAAAGAGGCGGATACTTCCAACGATGGGGGGTCAGACCAGCAGGTAGTCGGTCATTCCCCGGTGTGCAAAGGCAAAGGCAAGGAAACCCCGTTCTTGGTACAAGATAGGCATCACGAAAAGACACCCAAGACACTCGGAGTAGTGTCCCGGGTTCGAAAGCGAAAGCGCATCACATCCTCTTCGACAAGCGGTATTCCCTTAGCACAGTCCCCAGGTGGGCTTTTATCTACTGCATCATCTCGCATGTCTAAGCTTTGTATCGTCAAACTTTCATACAGCAGAGCCAAAAAGTACCTTGCGAAGCCATGGAAGATCGACTTCCCCTTCTCAGAGCTCCACCACGCTCCCGCGACCGGATGGCCCCAAATCAACACCGACCAAGGACATATCAACCCCTGGTGAGTCAAATTGCGAAGAGGCATTTTCGGTCACTTACCTTGTTTCCGTCTTAGTCCGATTCGAGCCTAGTATTGCAGGCTCTTCGCGTTCACTATCCTCGTTCTCTTCAGCATCTAAAATTCGGCCGCCTAGTTTATCTCGCCCAGGCCCAACTTACAGATCCCTTGAGCCCGAGTCAGGACAACCGGCCTCACATGACCACAATCCAAACGGGCCACTGCTTTCCGATCCATCCATCCCTGTCACCCATCCTTACTCTCAGCGGTGCCCTTCTCATCCACCATCTTTTTTCTTTTCTCCCGACCAAGGAACGCCAGGCCTATCACTTCCTGTTCACCCACCACCTCCCATGGATCCTGTGCAAACTCAACAGGCACAGTACCTTCTAGCACAAGCGGTGCATCAACTTTCCTACCTTATATCTGCTACAATGCCTTCTTGCACTGCGTATGCGTCTAATCCCGGACAACCGTGGCACCACCCTCCCCCGCCTCCACCCCCACACATTGCATGCAACACCCCTAATCAGCACCCCCCTTACCCTCATGGCACCTGCCATTACCACACGCCATCGTCGAGTATAACTCGTTCCGGGTTGCCTCCATCGTCCCCAGTTCAACCCTCAGTGTCTTCCCCAGTCGAAGGACGTGCCAGGAGTCGAGGACGAAGTAAATCTCGGGGAAGACGAGTGTCGTTCAAGCTTGACAGCGAGGAAGTGATCGGCAGTCGGGAGCATGACTTTGAACTTGAACTTCATACCACTCCAAAGAATCGCAGACAAACAACCCTCGAAGTCCAACGAGGAAGGGAGAAAGGAAAGCAAACAGAAGAGTTTAACAACTCTCTACGGTTAGAAGAAGATCGAGGCAGACCTCCACAGGAGGCTGCCAGGGGACGGACACCTGGGCCACCCAGTCAAAAACCTGATGTTTCACGGGGCAGGTCGCTTAGCCGTCGTAGCAGAGCATAATATCTATTACAGATCTTGTAGCGAGATACCTACATTGTTTTCCACTTTTTTGTTACTTTGGCATCCGACGCGAGGGGAAAGTTTCGACTGTTTGGGCGTTCATGCTTAGATACATCTGCACTCACACATCTAAAGTAGCAACTGTCACTTTCAAGATGAATCCTCGCAGTATACCACGTATCACCAGTACTGTACGAAGACTCTTTTTTTTGCTGGGTCAGAGGTCCAACAAGTACTGGTAGGATTTGGCAAGCATTGTCAAGAGTGACAAAAAACCATGGCAAGGTAGCTTTTTAAACATTCAACTTGAAAGTCGCAGGATTTTGCTGCATAACTGACGTGGGTTTTCCGTGCAGACTATCTCGTTGTCGATGTCCGTGACAGTGATTGGAAGGGAGGAAACATCAAGGGATCATACAATCTCCCTTCCTTGAAATTTCAGTCTGGCGTCAATGAGCTTATTAGCAAGACCAAAGGTGTGCCTATGGTAGTCTTTCACTGCAAATTCAGCCAGGAGCGGTGCGGTTTTATTGCATTTTCTGAATCCAAATCATTATGATTGACATGTACTGTTCTTGCAGCGGGCCCGTCGCTGCTGGGGTAAAGGTTCCGACAAATGGTAGGGTTTGCCGCAACTGAAACATCGATGACAGCTTTATGATGCAAGACGAGCTCTTGAAGAAGCCGAGGAGTACAAGAATCAACGAGTGTACGTTCTCCAGGGAGGATTCAATATGTTTGCCACTACATTCAAGGTCACTTTTTTGACCGTGGTGTCGTGGTCAGGTGTTCATTGATCTACTGTAGGACGACCCTCTTCTGGTGGAGAACTGGGACGAGAATGTAGTAATTTGGTGATACTTGTCAGCTGTAAAACGAGCGAGACGCGAGGCAGCTTCGACTCTACTGACCCAGATCCTAGAGATCAGCTTTGAACCTCGTCCGAAATTCCGTCTTTAGGTTCTTTCTGCTTAACGAACCGCTTGGGCATCTCCTCTACTACCCTCGCCAGTCTCCTACGTTCAGATTCCAAGTTCTTTTGGCAAACCGTCCTGGAACGAGTGAGCCATGGACCAACCGTTTTGTTGCATAGACACATACCAGGTCCCTAGAGAAATGACCATGAAAGTTCCAACTGCCCAATTAGAGGCAACGAATGGGCCTGTGGAACGGACAGTGAGAACGTGTACTATGCGACGATGACCTCAACCATACTGGCACTCATCGCTCGAATGAATCCTACACCAGCCCCACTGGCAATCCCACTCAGCAGACTATTTCGTGCACAAGGCATCTCTCCGAGTCGCTGGAAGTCATCGGTAACCGATATTCGCTAGCTTTGCAGGTAGTTTAGGTTGATGTCCCTCTATGTACGTCGGGGCAAAACTCGAACCTTGAACGCAATCCAAGCGTCTTGCCAGTAGTTTCCAGTTGTCTCTGTCTTGTAGATTGGTCGTCGTGAACCCTCAGAGGATTCTCCGGTTTCTGATTGTCGACTCGAGGCAGCGTCACCAGGTGCCATTGCGTGTCCCGCCTGGACAAGTAATTGTGCCGTCGAAACCTGCCAGACATGTCAGTGTCCGACTGTGCTAACTGGCCCCCTACACGTGACTTCAAGCTTCAAAGCTTCAAGACACTTTCGAAGTTTCGTGTGGAGACTCAATCATTCCTCTCATTTCGAATGCATGATGTGGTTACTGGTAGGCGTGCATTTTCTTCTAAGCAAACTGCTCGGTTTTACACCTTCTAACAACAACTCTCCGCACCAGGTAGGGGTCATTCCTCTCCTTTGAGGCCAGAGCTTGGGGGGAATTTGCATGCTGTACCCTCCTTCCGGCAGGGGACACTTTGATGGTGTAGAAAATTACGGGCTGAGGGAAATCGAATATCCCAACTGAACTCTGTTCACATATCACCCGCACGGGTAGGCCATCGAAGGGTTCCCTTCCAAAGCTCGGAAGGGAAAAGAGCAAAGAGCAAAGCAGTAGAAGTCGCAGTGTCTATGCGGGCATCTTTGCGAAATTTGACGACAGATGCAGAGACAATAGCGGTTGGGTTGCTCTTTGCCAAATAACGAACACAGCTGAGCTATTACTCATGTCAGACTTGCATTACCTACCTACCTATCGCAGAGCAAATGGATATTTACATCCACAGTCCATCAGCGCGTCGCCCCCAATATCATAATTCATACGGATGTTATCGTCAGTAACGAAACTCTTAGGGAAGCACAGCGGCATGGGTTTCCTGCTATCAATTATTTCTTTGACGCGCTGTATGGCAAGATGGAACCTTGGAACCTGAGAAGCTACCAGCTTCAACTCGTAACTGGTCTACCGTCAAAGGATTCATCCGAAAAGCTCAGGTTGTATACCGTGATGGCCGCTTTGCCCGATATGAGTAGGTTCTCGGAAGCTTCCAAGTCGGGGGACACGAGCGTGTGATCGACGCAACGTCGTTGGCCATAACTGGGTGATCTAAGCCATTAAAATCCTTGTCGAATATGAAGGACGAATCGCCATCGGTCTAGTACATATTACTCACGAAGGTCAGATTATGGCGCCGAAGCGTACGCGTGCTTGGTCCATGGCACGATGCATATTTACTGTTGTGGATTCAGGAAGACGGAATGTCTCGAGAATTCTGGGGATCGCCTCGCGAGTAAGGATGTATTCAGCCCGAGATGCTCCCATTCCGGATGCGGTCTCTGATTTCCTATCAGCCATAAAATCACCGAATGTTGATGTCTTTTCCGGGGATCTTGATGCTAGAGAAGGTGGAGGGAGGTTTTGAGATCTTCCCGAGGATGAAGTAAATGACGCATAAAGTTCATCGAGTTCTAGGCTTGGATTTGGCTCAATCAAACCGCGGTCTAGGAGAGAAGACAGATATCTCGAAGATCTATAAGCTATGTCGAGGACCATCCAAAATTCCAGAGAAGAACGACGGGCTAAGAATAATGCATCACGGGAAAGGGGGTAAGGCCACTGACCTCTGTAGTGTGACCATGACCTCCAGACACAGAAAAAGAATGGTAAATTGGGTATTATGGCTGTGCACGGGAGGAAAGGTGAGAGACAACAATTGATGCAGGATAGACAGCGCACGTATCAATGTAATCGGAGCAGTGAGGGGGGCGATGAGCATCCATAAGTAAAATCCCCTTCGATGTCGTGGTCCACGACTCTCCAAAAGGGTCTGCAGGTGACCGAGGGGTGGATAATGTGTCCCGGTAGGATATAAAGAAGGAGGGTAAATGAGTGGTATCTATGTGCGGAGAAGATGGCTGAATCCACGACGTTAGAGGAAAGAAAACATGCATACTTTTGAGAGTGAATGTAATCTCCCAACATCGTTGACCCGGTTACCGGTACAGGTCAGGGGAACGGTGGATTCCAAGGATGGATCAATATTTCTGAGTGCCAACTCCTCAAATTCTATTCGATCAACCATGCGTTCACCTAATTCATAAGTCCATAGCTAGTCTGCGTGAATCACCTTTCTCGCAATCTTTGGTAGGAACATGCTCACCTTCCAGCTGCCTTTCGGTGCTTTCCCAAGACTTGTCCAGAAATTGGCAGCTTTGTTCATCACACTCTTCAGCACTTTTCTGTGCCAAGAGCAGTCTTTACGTCCACCACATGGTGAAATCAGATCGAAATGATAAAAAACCAGTACAGTATTCGCGTTGAAGTCGGATGGCTTCGGTCTGGAATATGGAGATATTTTGACCCTTGCAAGGGGAAATGCAATTATGCGCATCGGGTGTACTCCCTTTGGGAGTATGTTCATTTGTAGCTGGACGTTGAACGACTTAAACGTTGAACCCAGTGGCCTCTGCCAGCGTTAAGTCGTAGCTAGCACGTGACGCCGAATTAACTTTTGACCAGGACTGAGCTCGTCGCGTTGAAAGGCCATCCGGGTCGCCAACGGCCATGAATTCCCCTGATCCTGGCTCGCCCATATCCACTGACACCTCTGGGTCACCACCGCCAGATGACTATCAGTTTTCGAATCGTGATCAGCAGCAAATCTTGAGCGCTGCCGACGCTCGTTTGCTCAGCAACATCTCATCATTCCCTTCGACATCAGGTTCCTCGAAACGCCGTCTCCCTGGAGGTTCTTCCTCAGAAGGTCCGCAACGCCGAGACCCGAAATCAAGGAGACGAGAGGATGCTTTTGGTTCCGCAAGTGGCTCAAGGAGGGTCATCGAGGGGCAGGCTGGCCACGCAATCGGACGCTCTATCGGTCTGGGAGGCAACACATTTCAGTCAAGGGGGGATTTTAGTTCCCGTCGGGACAAAGAAGAGCTCATCGATCTACCCTTGGTTGAGCAGCTAAGGCAAGGTCAGTGCCCTTGACGTTGAAGTCTAGTCTTTCTTCCTCAATTTTTACATCGCTTCGCTGGTCAGACTTTGGGGACCCATTCCTGGACTCTAGTCTGAAGCAACTCAGCTGATTGAATATCCATATTAGTCACAACATCGTCGTGGCTTAAATTGGTGAGTATCCTCCAACCTGGCTATTGATCTAACTTACCTGTCCCCGAGCCACCTGCAGTCCATCCCGTCGTCTTCTATGGATGTGACACGAATAAAGTTAGCTACTACTTGAGAACTTCGATCGATATCACAACATCCATCCATTGTTGTATCCGGCGTGCAGCACTTACCCCCGATTATTTCTCCCAACTTCAGCGTGCGCAGCTCTTTTTGCGGACCCCATCAGATCCTGCTTTCCCTGGGCTACGGTTACTGTGGGGACACCTAAGTTTTTGAACCAGCATGTCATCTTTCAACTTGTATTCCTGGCCTTGTGAGCTTGTCATTCACCTGATTGCTGAACCCCAAGAATTTGGTGTCACTTATAGCCCCGTGCACCCCCAGTTTCACTCACTCGCTCATTGGTCAACTACTGTACAGAATGGCTAAGCAATAATTCAAGCATTTGACGCATTCATTATTTCGTGATATCTTGGCAGTGCACTAACACACATGTGCTTGAACAGTTTAAGAATGGTTTAACCAAAGAGAAGGCTGCAGAATGGATCGAGAATATCTGGGCCCCTCTTGATCTTGATTCTAATCATAAGAGCACCCAGGATAGGCTATGGTACAGGCACGAGAGTGTCGTGAGCTTTACTCCAAAGGTATGTTCAGGGCAGTGGGCGCGGGAGTTATGATTGATCATGAGGGAACTCCTCGGTGACAAGAAACGTGCTGATCTGCTCAGCGCCTCATGGAGCGATTCTGTAAGCCTTGGGACTGAAGCCCCTGAGCGCTATCCAGCCCAAAGCTCTTGATAATTGGCATATTGATTTATTCGTAGGTTCTCACTGAAAGGGACTTTGTGGATTGGAACTTAGAAACACATTTAGGTCCACTATCTGGACTCTATGACAAGTAGTGCCAGTTATTCTCGGACATCACCGGACACGTCATTCACCCCCTCTACATCCACCTATGTAGATGCCAAGGATGACCCTGAACGTCATTCCTTTCTCAGAGAAGTCAAGAAGTGTACCAGGTTAAACACGGTTACTTGCGAAGTCGGTGCCCCTCAATGGTGCCTTTGCTCAACAGCCGCTCGGCTTCAAAAGTCACCAGACTACCTCATATCACCCGTTTCATCACCGATCCCCCTGTTTTACTCAAAGAGTCTAACTTCAACCGAGAGATTCAGAGCCCTGACGACTTCAGCATTGTCGAGAAGAAGACCTCAAGGTCCTCCGTGTCCACATGTTTGACTACAACGTTTCAACAGTGCGGAGGGGGTTGGTTCCCCAGGGAAGGTGAGCAGAGATTGCCGCCGAGAAACAGCCGGGCGGAACTTCAAGCTTCACTCTCACTTACGACGATATTTGTGGCATGATCAATTGGTTCAGCACTGCAGCAGGGTACACTACGAATCAATATGGCAGCCCATGCATTACTGTATGTTCGTCGGAGACTATCCCACTTGGAAAAGTTAACTGAATCACCTCGCGATGGCAGGCGACACGAATCTCCGGGGAAATCTACTATCGCCATGGTTGATAACGAACACCCATCCATGAAATTGAAAATTCTGCACCGCTCGGTTCCGCCGCCACTAGGCTGAGCCTCAACAAGTAACGGGCTTCTTGGAGAGATTTTCCCGATCATTGCGCCCGGTCGGAGAGTCGGTGACAACCGAACTGAAATAAATCCTAATTGAAATGCGGACATGCGAGCGTCGGATCTTCTGCACAGGTACTTCAGTGTGGACATCCAATACTTGAATTAGATTTTGTCTGCGATTTCAGGGACATGCGTGCACAGCATCGATATCTGAGATAACACCCCATGGCGCCAAAGCATCTGGCGCGGGTTGGGCGTTGGGTCTCGTGGTCAAGGGGAATGATTAAACGGACCGGTCAGCAAGTCAAGTCAGGCCACTTGTCTGGTCAGTTCGCAAACAAACACGCCTCGGCCCGAACCAAACGTGTTTCGAAGTTGTTCGTCCGAAGTTCAAAGGTCTGGCCAGAAGACAGCGGTCGCCTACGTTGTCTTGAGGTCTATTGCAGCAGCAAATCGTCAACATGCTTAACGATTACAAGCACCTCACCCGTGTGCCAGATCTATTGTCATTCGTTCTTGCTGAAATCATGACATGGAACAGCCAACCAGGTGGACTTCTTCATGGAAAATGGCTACGTTGTGATCAAACAAGCTTTCAGTAGGGAGAAGTCCGAAGGGTGGACCAAAGCGCTCTGGGTTCGTCTTGGGTGCAATCCTGACGACAAATCGACATGGCCTACAAACAAAGACCGCATCCATATGCCTGTACATAGCAGGGAATCTGTCAAGACATTTGCTCCAAAGGTGGGTGGCCCAGTAATGGTAACGAACTATGATTTCATAGTGTGAACGTAGGCTTGGGGGGCAATGACAGAACTCCTTGGTGGCGAAGTCCGTATCGCCGAAGATAGCGGTTGGTGGGGGGACTCTTTCATTGTCAACCTGGGATCGGAAGAACTCACACCTCAGACTGAATCATTACACCCTCGTGACCTGGACAACTGGCATGTCGATGGTAATTTCTTCGTGAGTTTCTTTGGCTAGTAGCATTGCATAGGTTGATTGACACGAGGTTGGGTCCCAGGTTCATTTCCTCGACTCACCTGAGCAAGGACTTCTTGTAATCCCCATCTTTTCGGATATCCAACCTCGTGGCGGTGGTACTTATATCTGTCCCGAGGGAATCGATATGATTGCAAAACTACTCGCCGCGCACCCCGAAGGACTGCTCCTTGGCCCGGGACAATGCATGACCCCTTCGAACTCGACATACGCAAATCCAAGAGATGACCCTGCTTGTTGGTCCCATCTTCACGAGATAAAGAAATGCAACGAGTTTATCGAGATGACTGGGGAGGTCGGCGATGTTGTGCTTTTGCACCCGCTGATGCTCCACTCGGCGTCAAAAAACCATCTCCGCATCCCCAGAGTCATCACGAACCCACCCGTGGCGTTGAAGCAACCCTTCAACTTCAACCGAGATAATCCAGAGGACTACAGTTTGGTGGAGAAGAAGACCCTGAAGGCTCTAAGTGTTGGCCGGCTTGATTACCGGATTACTACTGAACGCCGTCAAGTTGTACCCGAGAGAGTAATGATTCAGCAGAAGATGCTGGAGGAAGAGAAGAAGCGGCTTGCAGATCTTGCTGACTTGCCCTCCTCATTTCCGCATTCGTAGCGTAGCTTGTGTACCTCAATATTGTGGCAGTCAAGAAGCGAGCCAGCAGTTCCAGTTCCGGTTGTGTGGCTGTGCTTTGCACATCTTGTTCAGTTTCCACGGACCAGGACCACAGTGTGAATCGGGGCCCACCGGAAGGAATTAGTTCAGATTCTTTCGGTCTGCATGTTTCCCAGTGGATTTCAGAATGTCGTTGGAATGTCTCTCGCTCTGGGAATGGCATCCTACGGGATTGGCCTCGCTCCACTATCCATGCCACTCTCCAGTACGTATCTAAGCAGACGTAATTATAGAGTGTCAGCCTGACGGACGAGTCATAAGGAAAACAGGTCTCCATGTTATCTAGCCTGGGTACCGGGCTACTCATCGGCACTGCCCTTGGGGTGATCCTGCCTGAGTGAGTTCCTGGCCCTACCACGTGTTCTAAGCTTCGAGTTATCCGGTCATATTCGTTATTACAGGGGAATCGAGGAATTGGTGACCGACACGGGCTGGGAACGGAGCTCGTACTCTTTCAGCATTGGAATCCCAGTTCTACTGGGGTTTGCTTTAATGTTTCTATTAGAGGAATACGCAACCCCCCATGGACAGCTACTGGCCAATTCTTCAACTTCTCAGCCTGAAGGACTAACTTTTGATGTTGACCTGGAGGAGCGAGGTCTCCCCGGTCCCGAGATCCCTCCCCTGCGCCGCACTGAACCTGATGGCAACCAGCGGGCCTATCCACTATCACTTGGTTTGATCATACATGCACTCGTCGATGGGTATGCATTAGGTGTCTCCGCATCCAACGCGCGTTCCCCCAACCTGTCGCTCATCGTATTTCTTGCGATTATTATCCACAAAGGCACGATGTCCTGCTTCCGCTATTTTGTGGACCGTGACTAAACTATACATGGAACAGCGCCGACTGCGCTTGCTCTGACTGCCGCACTTCTTGCAAATTCGTTTTCTGTGACGAACTGTAAGAAGCATTTGCTATTCTTCAGCCTCGCGACTCCCGTGAGCTCGTTTTTGACGTATGGCCTCTACGCCTTCCACTCCGAGAAGGTTCGCAGAACTTCGCCGGGAAGCGCGTTGCTATTCAGTGTAAGCCATTTGAAGGGTGGTTGGAGAGTGCTGTCTCACGCGACGTCAACTTGCAGGGAGGCACGTTTCTGTACGTGGCTTCGGTGGTGCAACCCGTATCAGGTCATGCATCAGAGCCGCAGACAAGCGAGATCAGGAAGACGGTTCGCACTATACTACTCGTGGGGGGGATGTTTTTTCCTGTGCTAGTTAGTCGACTGGTGGTGCACGGACATTGAGTAATACAGATCACAGTGTGAGATAAACTGTGTTTGCTGGCTTGAACCGTGACCAGCTTGTTAACTGGAAGCGAAGGGTTTGTGTTCTCGCGAACCGGGGCAAGATTGGTTGTAGTTTATCCATCGACCATGTCATCGCCGGGGACAGACTCTGAAAGCGAAAGGGAGCCTACACCCCCGCCACTAAAGCGGGCTCGTCGGTCTGGGTCTCCAAGGACTGCGAGCGCTGGCGCTTCGAATCTCATGAATAGTTCCATCCTCCCCACAACCAGTTCTACTTCTACCTCGCCAACAATGAGCAACCCTCCTAAGTTGCCTCCACTCTCTGTCTCAATCCTAGGCGTCGAACCACTCGACGAGTTCATCAGGGAAATTGCAGACTTTGTGCATCACATGGTCACGACCAGACACAACATGGGTCCCGACGCGAAGGTGGAGGTGGAGGCTAAGCTTGGTGTCCTCAGAGACCGAGCTACAGGAAAGAGGATATCCTTGCCAGTGCTGGTGGAAACGAGTGCGTAACCGGACACCATTGTAGCTTACGCGCGACGCTGACACTGCTATGCCTCAGTCCTAGTCCCAGATGGAATTGACTTGCGTTTCGAATCAAACATGTCGGCCGTTGGTGTCTATATCCGCGAATAGCGACGCGACCAAGTGAACTCATTCTGGATATTTCAGACGCAACACAAGCACTTCAATACCCTCCTTAACGAATTACAACGTAGCTCTTCCGAGCCCTCGCACCCTGCATCTCCACTAGAGTACAAACACTTTAAATTGGTGGACTCCTTTTTCGCATCCGACAATCCTCGGGATCGTGACAAAATTCGTGTCACTCGTGAAGAGATGTCTGGAACGGTCATCGAGGTCACAAAGAAGGTGAGATTGGGTGACCTGAACATATATTCCCCAAAGCGGGCAGCCGACTGGAGGGTCAGTGTCAGTTTGGAGGTCCCGGGTAGGTTAAATTCCTAGCCCGCGCTTCCAGGGTGCTCACAAGCTACCCCAGTGCCCCATCCTGTGGGGACACCAACACTCACGAGAAGAAAGGACAGAATATGCTACTCGCATGAGGAATTCAATATTGACCTCACGCAGGTAGTATCCAACGCAGGTCCTAGCAATCCAGTGAGTGCAATGTTCTCATAACAACATCCTTCCCTTCACTGGCTTGTCCGTCAGCCTGAGACACTACACGAACTGGAGGTGGAAATTGCGCGATCTGCATTACTGTTGTCAACTGCCTCGAAGCGAGGAGACCCAAACGTGCCAGAACATGAACGGAATGCATTTGATGAACTGATCCGGTCGTTTGTGAACAATGCTAGGATTCTTGTCAAGAACGCTAGCGAAGGATGGCACTGAATACAGCTCTCGGACAAGAGATGTAGGCTTTATGAAACCTTAGTTAAGTCACACACAATGCAGAGTACCAGAGCATTAGGGAGAGAGTACTGCGGCAAGGAGCGGAGCAATTAGATTCCAACAATTTCGACCAAGTCACCGTCCTCTAAGTCGGCGTCTCCGATCTCCGCTTCGGAGTCCATCTTATCTCCGTCGACCATCAATTGAGGGAAAGGAGTGGGCCTCTTTCCCGTCCCGCTTGAAGGTGCGACACGGGAGTAATTGTCGGGCAACCCGGCCGTCTTGAGAAATGCTTTTACAATCGCGCCACAAGTGGTGGTTGAGCGAACGGTGAGAGGAAAAGTCTTGTCCTTGGTAACCGCACTCCGGAGTATAAGTTTGATTATATCTCCCCCAGTGGACTCGGCTTCCGACTCAACGTCAGACTGTGGCGTTGTAGGTGGGGAACATCTTGGTGTATTGTTGCGAGAGGATGGTAGTTTCTGTGCACGAATATACTCAGCCGTGTGTTTGTCACATGCCACTATTTGTATCAATTAGGGTTTTGGCGGCCTTCGGGTAACGTGGACGGACCGATTTCTCCCTCCGCCCACATATGGAGGCTATGGGGCGTTCCTGAAGCAAAGACGCGTCTGTGGTCGTGACTGATCACGAGTTGGTCTGCCATGACCCCAGCTAGGTCGGCGACTCCATCGAACAACTCTCGAAAAGTGTCATGCTAATCAATGTTGGGTTGGTCGATGGGGCCACGGAGCGATAGGGAAGACACACCCGTTTCATATTGAATGTCCAGCATTCCTCTTGAGCCGTGGGGTTTCGCGGGTGCGGGCGCCAGCGAACCTTGATATCGACGACTTCCGGCCCCCCAGCGCGATCCGGGTCGATGTGAACATGTTTCACTTGTTGCCTGACTGCTTCGGAAATCTTTGCGAGTTCTGGGTCTAGGTCTATCGTATCGATCGAATCGTCCGGGAAGAAGGTAGGGGAGGGCGGACGATGTTGAATTCCGAGTGCTTGTCTGACATTGCGGGGTGAGCGAATGTGATGTGTGACCAAATGACGAGTTGCAGACCTGACAAGGTTCATTGCATTTGCGCGGAGGTGGGCAGGCAGTTCCGGGGGCGGTGTGATCGATTGAGAGCGGCTCCTCTCTCGCTTGCGCTTGTTGGGTGATGTGTTCTCCATGGGGTCTTCGGATGTATGTTCGATGATCTGGATATCATCGCCCTCATTGTCTGAGGAGAGCCTGTACAGGATAAGTCAGACGATGTGACAAGGACCAGAACCTCGAAGGACAGTTCTGGGACCTTGTCACATGAAAGGTACGATGACAACGAACGACTCAACCAGAGGGAATACGTCAAAGCAATTAGATTCGTAGACGTACATTCTCGCTGCATCGGGGCACTGCCAACGTGGGCGATCGTTCGGCTTGATCGGTCGCTGCTTCTTCCGGGGTCTGGAAGAGGACGCGTCCCCTTGATCGCCCGGTGCCCAGTCATCGTCGGATATCGTGAACGGCGTTGCCTCTGGTGGGAGTGAGCTTGATGCAGGGCAAGACACGGTGGCGCTTACTTGCGGCGGACTGCTCGAGCTGCCTCCAGTGCTGGGCTGTTCTTCCCTTGTTCCTGCGAAAGAGGTCGTCCTCGTCGTTGACGGTGCCGACGACCTGTGTTTCGCCGCCGGCCGCTGGCTGTCTCGACACGATACGCGGTCGTGGTCGCGGACGCGCTGGTTGCGCCATTTGTTAATGACAACACCCCGTGGGAATTTCAATCCGCGAGCCTCACGTTGTCACGCACATGTCACGTCACGCTACCCATGTCCGACAACGTCGTGTTTAAGAAATCCACGTCGCGTCCAGCCCAGCGCGCGAGGGACGCCGATGTCGACCCCGACGGCGGCGAACCCTCCACAGCGAACTCGCCCATCTCTCTCGCGTCAAAGCTCAAGTCAAAGGCAAAGCGCGCACAGCCAAAGTCCCGACTCAGCTTCGGCGTCGACGAGGTAAGCGTCTTGCTGCCCAACCCAGATCCGCCCTGACACCATCGCGCATCAGGCCACCGAGGAACCTTCATTTCAAATAAAGAAATCCAGCCTTAGCCGCAAGCTCACCCTTGGCTCGCATCCAGCGTGCGTGTCGACTAACCACCCTTGTCTGCATGCTGACCCTTTGTCTCAGTTCGCTACCTGCAACTTTGGACCAGGCTACCATCAGCACTCATTCCAATGGTGCCCCGGTCTACGATCAGGCTTATCTCTCAGAACTCCGTGCCAGCACGCACTCTGCGCGGCCCCCCACCAACAGTGACATTGACGGTGTAGATACATCCATGACTGTAGATGAGACTACATCTGAGCTCCTAGGATTTTCAGGCAAGCCATCTATATCCCCCCGCCTCGGAATCTTATGCTAACACTGCCTCAGAGACTACTGAAACCGTGATCCCTTCCCAGCCACGGATCGTGGCTGCAAAGGAACGACGAGAACGTCTGCGCGTCGGTAATGCAGAACAAGACTACATTTCCTTGTCTGTTACAAAACGGGCCGACATCTCTCAAGGCCCTCATCCTGAGAGCCGCCTGGTGCGAGAAGAGGATGAAGTAGGGGAAGGCGACGACGGTGAGTATGATTTCCGCTCTATAGCATCATTTTAGTTCATTCGTATTCTCCAGAGTATGCAGAATACACCAGCGCGCAAGAGAGGATACCCTTGGGGAAAAAGGCACGTAAAACCGAGACCTCGAAACGCAGAGTCACCATGAAGGAAATGATTGCCGAAGTGTACGTGCTTTCCTCTTCTCCGTACTTTGGTTGACGCCGTACATCAGTGTAGATGAAGATGAAGAGACCCTTGAGTGGGAGAGGGAGCAACTGCGGAGAGGAGGCCATGACCCTGCAATGGCCTCCGAGCCCACCCCGGTCAAACAGATTTACAAGGCTGCCCGAAGTATAGCTTTCATTTGTTCTATTGTACATCTACTTAAACTTTCCCAGTCCCACCTGCAACGGATATACTTGCCCTTGGTCCAGCCATTGAACGATTTCAGCGATCATTAGCCTCGCTATCTGATTCTCATACGTTGAGCACCGGTGCAATCGCAACCCTCGCAGAACAGTGTACTGAACTTGATACGCGAGAGACGGAACTCCGTTCAATGATCGCTGCTGCAGAATCGAAAAGAAGCTGGTTCACGGAATTCAAGGACTGGGTCGAGAGTGTAGCCACATTTCTTGATGAAAAGGTCACATTTATCTTTCTAGACGCGCAGTAACGCTGATTCGACATCTACAGTTCCCCAGGCTCGAAAAGCTCGAAGAGGAACATCTTTCAGTACTTAAAGAGCGAGCCGGAATGATCATCCGGCGGCGCCGTGCTGATGACGAGGACGATCTCTGTGCTGTATTTGGCTCAGTACCTAAAGTCTCCGCGGAATCGGACAACGTCGATCAATTGAATCGCACACTACTTACTCCAAACTCTATCGTACTCAGAAGGGAGCGGCGCGCAGCCAGAGTAGCAAGGCGCACCCGCCGACTCGCTGGAAAGGTGCTGTCAGAAGCTGACGGTCTTGAAGAAGGGCATTCAACTGACTCATCACTGAATGAGTCCGACGCTCTCGACTATCAACAAGCCCTCGAAAGGATTACTGCCGATGGTAAAGATATCGTATCTGATGTCCAGTCGGTCGAGTTCAAGGACCCGAGCCGTGGCCTTGCAAAATGGTTTGCTGAATGGCGTGAACGTTATGCTGACAGCTATGTCGGCGCTTGGGGCGGCCTTGGACTAGTGGGAGCTTGGGAATTTTGGGTTCGGCTCGAGATTCTGGGATGGAACCCATTCGAGGCATGTCCGTTCTTACCTTCTGACATAGCTCCTGACGGGCCGTGTGACAGTCGCAGAGGAGTCTGGACCAATTCGCTTGGTATTCGTCTCTATATCGATATTCTCGGCCTCCGGATAGAAGTGAAAAGAGCGACGAACCGGAACTTGGTCCGGACGGCGACATTGTTTCAGCAATGATTTCCACTGCAGTTGCACCCCGCCTTTGCAAAATGCTCGAGGCAGGGGCACTTGACCCTTATTCTGCGAGGGATGTCCGGAGAATGATCGATCTAGCCGAACAAGTAGAAGCTTCTATTGGAACAGACAGCAGCAAGTTTCAGGTGTGTGTTACGCCGTGATTACAAACCGGTGGATTTCTCTGATTACGTCTCTAGATGATTTCGAAATCGGTTCATACCGTTTTTGAAAGCGCTACATCTGACGCGGAACATCTCTTAGCCCCGTTTGTCGAGCTGAATCATCCCCGCTTTGACCCAGAGGCAGCACCTGGTCGACAGCGGTTACTCTCTCGAGCCATAAAACTTCTTGAGAACATGCTACGATGGCGTAAGTATGCAGGTGACAAGCACGCCGTTGGCAGAGTTTGTGGACGGCTTGTAAACAACTGCATACTTCCGATTGCTGAGAGTGGTTGGGAGGTCGGGGGTGAAC
Organism: Hortiboletus flavorubellus; assembly: GCA_038093115.1. Classification (NCBI taxonomy): domain Eukaryota; kingdom Fungi; phylum Basidiomycota; class Agaricomycetes; order Boletales; family Boletaceae; genus Hortiboletus; species Hortiboletus flavorubellus. The sequence goes on from JBBPRR010000007.1 coordinate 26,906, forward strand.
AAAAAGTCCGTCAGGTAATTAATCAAAGTGCTTTCTTGCCATTTAACACGATCTTATTTTATCTGTAGGTGATAGCCATCCTACCACTGGAGCTAGTGAGCTCGATAAGAGCGACGTTGACCGCATTCACCTAAACGTCGTAATTTATCATCTTGCTTGAAATGGCAAATTTGAGGACGTCTTATGATTCAGCTAGAGTGACTGCACGCCGAGCCTTTACCATGCCCAATACGATGATAATGAGCTGGCCTAGCCACCGCCACATTATCACCGCTGGCCGCTCGGGAGATGAATATGAAGCCTCAATGACCATTCATGTTACTTTTCGCCTTCAAGTTGGGTGTTCCGCATGACTGGTTCGTTCCGCTGTCAGACACTTCAACGAGCACTTGTCCTTTCCAGTCTCCAAATGGAGGAGTCACGCGACTTGCGTTTGAGATTCAATTAAACCCAACAGGTGAAGAAGCACTCTGACAATTGGCTATAAGGTCTGTCCGCGGATTTTCCCATTGATTGCTGTCCACGGGGTATTCATTGTACCCTGGAAACGGAACCTCCGTTGTACGTCACATGTTGTTTGACCCATGTTAATGAAATGCCATAAATCAGGTGGCGCACTGTTCAGAACTCATCCACGGCATCTGTGATATCTATGTCCGGGCTATCTGCGCTCATACTGCATAGCGTATGACCCTCCGCCCAAATATCCCCAGAAACCCGTTTCAATATCTGTTGGCGGTCTGAGCCTCAGCTGAATGAGGACTAGTTTGATGAGGTCAGTGCTCCGCCTTTATCGATCTTGCATCACGTAGGTGTGGTTGCTCTGTCCACCACAGAATCCGCCCGTGATCAAACCACACCTTCTTCCGCCCCTGTGTCCTTCTTGTACCTATTCAACGACACGTGTTTGCTCGGCACTCGAATTAAATGAAAACCCTCCGATTGGACCACGGTGGGGTCGTGTATACACCCGTCTGTGTCAACCACTTACCTTTCGGGTACGAGTGACACTCGAATATATTTCACCTATAAAAGACTCTCGAAAGTGTTCTATCTCAGTGTGGTGGACCATTCTCCCCCCCTTTCACCATTCCTTCCTACGATATGTCTGAAGTTGCTGAAAGGCCCCTGGTACACGCCTCTGAGACATCGAGCACGTACGCTCGCGACCCCAATGCAACACATCTTGCCTTTGCAGACTGTGCCCAATGTACTCGGTATCCTAACCGTTGGTCAAGGATCAGGTTGGTCCGGCCTTTGAGCTCTCTCGCCTCTCCTCATACCTCTCATCAGGGAACAAATACGAGAGCCAGCTGCTGAATTCCTTGGAACTATGATTCTCGTAATCTTCGGTTGTGGCGGTAACTGTCAAGTCGTTCTATCGTCCAACACCGCTGTCTCCGCTAGTCCCCAAGGAGTCAGTCCAAAGAACCACTAGACTATGAATTGTTCGATGTTGACATCTTGATGGTAGGAATATCTCTCTCTTAACTTCGGTTGGGCTATCGGTAGGAGATTTTACCACGATCAGGGAACACATCTCAGACACTTGACAGGTTTGGCCATGGGCGTATGGTCCTGTGCCACAATTTCAGGTGGTCATGTAAACCCAGCGGCATGTTACGATGTTGCAACTATTCGATCCTGCGCTTATCTCTGACCAGGTCACTCTTGCCTTTGCGTCTGTGCGCGGCTTCCCTTGGAAAAAAGTCCCCTCCTACATTCTAGCCCAGCTTCTTGGGGGTATTTGTGGTGCTGGTATTGTCTACGCCAATTACTACCATGCCATCAACCTCTACGAAGGTGGGCCAAACATCCGTACCCTCTCAACCGGCGGCCTGTTCGGAACGTTTGCGGTGTGTTCTGCAAATGCGTTGTTGAAAATCTAGGCTAATCATGATTGAAGGCAGACTACATGACTGCTGTCTCTTGCTTCTTTGCCGAGGTGAATTCTACTCTTTTTTATACATCTTCCATGAGCTCACACTCTCTAGTTTTTGGGAGCCGCTATGTTGATCATTGCAATCTTGATCGCAACGGATAAGCAGAATGGCCCAGCTACACCAGGTGTCGTCCCCCTGGCAATCTTCTTCACTATCCTTGGCATTGGGGTCGCTCTTGGTATGGAAACGGGATACGCAATCAATCCTGCCCGTGACCTTGGTCCGCGGATTTTGACAGCCATGGTTGGCTACGGAAGTGCAGGTATGCATTTCGAACTTGATATCAACAGCGTTTCACTCCCCCCAGTTTTTAACTTTAGGAATCAATACTGGCTTTGGTGCCCAATACTCGGCCCTATCTTGGGTATGCAAATTGGAGCTTTGGCCTATGACGCTTTCCTCTATACTGGCCCTGAGAGCATCGTCAACAAGCCGTACGTATCAACAGACTATGTGTTGCATTCACTCGACGATGTTTTTTTTTTCTTTCAGGGACCTGGAGGCTGAAAGAAGACATCTCGGTACCTGCGCTCGCAAGAACGCCGCCGTACGTGCGACTGGTGTTGAGGCAGTTTAATGGATCTCGTCTCTTTTTTCCCCGAATTTTCTTGGGTTGTCTTACTGGAACATGTTGCATTCTCTATTCTGTCGGCAACATGCTGGATGTCACTTACCAGGGTTATGTGTCACCTCGAACGGCCGGACCGCGTTTGGTTTGCGTTACCTATAACGACAATTTACGAAATATGATTTTGTGCCCTCTCGTTACGTCATGACCAACTCGAAGTTAAACTTGATTGTTGCACTGTAAACTGGTCACGGTACCGACGGCTTGCCTCCGGACTGGTCACGAGTCTAGTTTCACTGGGACTCGATGCGGAGTCTGTCCCGCTGCAACCCCAATTGGCGGATCGGTGGAGCCTAGTTCCGATTCGCGCCGAGTGTCTACTACCGTGACGTCGATGATCAGCGGCTTAGGCAGTTTTCTGTTCCGTCATGTGGGGGCAAGTTTGGGCATCTGTCACAAGTGCGTGTGGACAACCGCAGTAACCGCTAACAAGTTGAACTTCATCTTTCAGCTAATATCACTTCGGGAAGCATCGCAGATGAGGATCTCAGGGCCTGATCTTGACCACAGAGTCATAGTTGTCGGCGCATCCGATATTCAGTTTTCAAGTCTAGTAAGCTCCATGCCCAAGACCCATGACCTTCGCCTTGTGATCCTCATATTTCCGATTCTATTGAAGTTGCAGGGGCTTCTGCCGGAACAAAACTTGCGCCGGTTCTCGGCGCTGCGTGTCTCTCTAATCTGACACCGAATTGTGAGCTATAAAGGTGTCGTCGTGTCTGGCGAAGTAGATGTATCAGCGCTACTGCGATGTCACACCACGCATTCGACAAGCTGGAACCATCTCATTCCGGGAGCGCGTTCACGCATATCCGCCACGACACTGAGACAACGCATGCGGTCCTCTCGGACGAGGGTTTCGCCGCGCCTCCAAACACATGGTCACGAATAAGGTGAAACGCTGGCACGGGCTTGGCTTTCCCTACTCCGAGTCCTTCCCTGACCACCGGGCTATAGGAAAACGTTGCGAGAGCCCTTTGCAGAGTTCCTTGGAACTCTGATGTTTGTATTGTTCGGGAACTGCGTCAATTGTCAAGTTTTTCTTTCGATGGATCCCGGTGTAGTGTCTTCACCCAGAGGAGTGAGCAGCCGTTTGTCAACCGTTGGCTAACACGGAGGTTTCATATCGTTTCCAAGGACTTCCTTTCTCTCAACTTTGGCTGGGCAGCAGGTTAGTAATGAGTCAGCGCATTTGATGCATGGCCGACTGTTCTCCCTTAGGTGTCGCGCTTGGGCTTTGGGTGTGCGCCGGTGTATCGGGGGGGCACATAAATCCTTCGGTAATGAGTCAGCTCGTAGGGCACCGATCGCGCTCTAATTTGATGCCAGGTTACCATTGCTTTGGCTACCTTTCGAGGGTTCCCCTGGAAAAAAGTTCCGACCTACATTCTTGCACAACTGCTGGGAGGTATTTGCGGTGCAGGGATCGCATATGCGAATTATTTCCATGCCATCAATATTGTGGAAGGCGGTCGCAACATCAGAACCATCGCCAAGACGGGCGACCTATTTGCAGCCTACCCTGTGCGCGCTACATCATGCTTGAGTGCAAGAATAAAAGAATGATACATTTGCACACAACAGCTTAGCATTCTCACCCCAGTATCGTGTTTCTCCGACGAGGTATGTGCCCCTGCATTGAAGATGTCCTCCGAATTTTACAATGCAATAAGTTCATGGGGTCTGCCATACTCATCATCGGCATTCTTGCGGTAACGGACAAAAAGAACGCAGCCCCGCCTGCCGGTCTGCTTCCCATGGCATTATTCTTCATCGTTCTCGGTATCGGTGCTGCGATGGGAATGAACACAAGCTATGCATTAAACCCCGCACGAGACCTGGGTCCGCGGGTCCTCACAGCTTTGGTGGGTTACGGAATTGAAGGTAAGCACATCGGAATCGGGAAATGTTGATGTTGACTTCTGGACTATTCTTGCTGACACTCGCTTTGAAATAGTCTTTACGTTCAAGAACCACTATTGGTTCTGGTGCCCCCTCCTCGGCTCCGTGCTTGGCATGCTGTTCGGCACCTTGGCATACGACTCTTTGATCTACACGGGTGATGATAGTATCGTCAATAAACCGTGGGTATTTGACCGCGTCCTGACAGATCGATGGACGAGTACTGACCGCGACGTGTACAGAAGCGCACGAAGCACTAATAGCGCTAAGCAATCCCCACGTGTGCAAGTGCAGAGGGTGGGAAAACACGTCGATGCTTTTCCGATGTCTGAGTTCGCGTGATGCAATTCTTGACGTGACAAATTACAGTAATCTACCGTGACTGGAATCACGGGTGCATGAGATGTCTCTTTATGATGACTGGGGTGTCGCTTTGTATAGTGTATAGCATAACGATAGCGGGACCACACTTATGACTACCTCTAACTAGTGTTCTGAACGGGATTAGGCGTTAGTAGTTATGTAAACTTGATTATTTCACTGCAAACGTGTGTCACGACGCAACCGGATCGGTGCCTAGTTGTGATTCGCGGAGAACCTGCGCCGATCGCCGATCGATCAGTAGCTTGGGCTGTCTGGGGGTAAGTTCGACTGCTGAGGATCGTTATCGCTTCACGACGTTGAACAACGAACTCTTTCGCTACTAGCGAACCTTCTCATTCGCTGACGATCTAACCGATCCCAAAAGGTGTCTTACAGCACGATTGAGGGTTACAACTGCGCTAACCCTTTTATATTTCGTGCAAGAACAAAGCCAGCGGCGTGTCTCACGTAAGCATCGGATCTCGGGTCGTGCCGTGTGGCGCGTGTTTGATCTCAAGCCTCTCTGAGTCCTCTTCGCGATCTTCTTTTATTCAACTTCGCCGCATCACGTGTCACATCGCTGATGGCTGGGTACCGTCTGCGGCTTCCGGGTTGTGTCGTGTTCAAGAGAGGACGCTTGAGTTGTTTTCAGTGATTCCAACGAGGAAAAGTCCAGCACCAACATCGTGTACCAAAAGTTGTTTTCGTAACACAACTACATGATTTCTCTTGCGTTCTGTGCGGGTCATGCGAGATATTTCCAGCTCTCTATTCACAATTGACGTCCGACAGATTGGGCACCGCTTGTATAAGGTATAAGGTATGTGTTGTGTGGGACGCGTGGAGAACTGGGCGGCGGGCGATCGCGGGTGAGGTTCTCACCTGATCTTGATCGTGTGCGCGGTTGTCAACGTAGACCCGGTGTTCGGTCCCCAGTTCTACTAAGCTCCATCCGTCCCAAACGCATGGTGCAAAAGAACCTTCGCTGCGGCCTCGTGATCCTCATATTTCGGTTCTACTGAGTCGCCGAGTCCGGAACAAAACTTGCGCCGGTCCCCCCCGCTGCGTCCCTCCAATCTGACGCCGAATGGTGAGCTATAAAGCGTCCTGGCGAAGTGGATGTATCAGCGCTGCTACGATGTCTCACAACATGTTCGACAAACTGGAACCATCTCATACCGAGAGCGCGTTCACGCATATCCGCCGCGGCACTGAGACAACGCGTGCGGTCCTTTTGGACGAGTGTTTCACCACGCCTCCAAACACATGGTCACGAATAAGGTGAAGCGCTGGCACTGGGCATTGACTTTCCCTGCTCCGAGTCCTTCCCTGATCATTGGGCTTTAGGAATACGTTGCGCGAACCTTTTGCAGAATTCCTTGGAACTCTGTTGTTTGTCTTGTTCGGGAACTGCGTCAATTGTCAAGTTTTCCTTTCGATGGATTCTAGTGTAGTGTCTTCACCCAGAGGAGTGAGTAGTTACGATCGAGTGCTGGTTGACATGGAGGTTTCATATCTTTTCCAAGGACTACCTTTCTGTCAATTTTGGCTGGGCAGCAGGTCAGTAATTCAGTGCATTTAATGCATGGGACCGACTGTTCTCCCTTAGGTGTCGCGGTTGGAGTTTGGGTGTGCGCCGGAGTGTCGGGGGGGCACATAAATCCTTCGGTAACGAGACAGCTCGCAGGGCACCGGTCGCGCTCTAATTTGATGCCAGGTTACCATTGCTTTGGCCACCTTTAGAGGATTCCCCTGGAAAAAAGTTCCGACCTACATTTTTGCACAACTGCTGGGAGGTATTTGCGGCGCAGGCATTACATACGCGAATTATTTCCATGCGATCAATGCTGTGGAAGGTGGCCGCAACATCAGAACCATCGCCAAGACGGGCGACCTATTTGCAACCTACCCTGTGCGCTCTACATCATGCTTGAGTGCAAAGAATGGAAGAATGATACAATTGCACACAACAGCTCAGCATTCTTACCCCCGTATCGTGTTTCTCCGACGAGGTGTGTGTCTCTGCTTTGAAGATGTCCTCCGAATTTGACAATGCAACAAGTTCATGGGGTCTGCTGTACTCATCATCAGCATTCTTGCGGTAACGGACAAAAGGAACGCAGCCCCGCCTGCCGGTCTGCTCCCCGTGGCGTTGTTCATCATCGTCCTCGGTATCGGTGCTGCGATGGGGATGAACACAAGCTATGCATTGAATCCCGCACGAGACCTAGGTCCGCGGATCCTCACGGTTTTGGTGGGTTACGGGACTGAAGGTAAGCACATCGGAGCTGGGAAACGTTCCATGATGTATTCTTGCCGATGCTCGCTTCCAGTCTTTGCGTTCAAGAACCAGTACTGGCTCTGGTGCCCCCTCCTCGGCTCCGTGTTTGGTATGCTGTTCGGCGCCTTGACATACGACGCCTTGATCTACACGGGTGGTGATAGTATCGTCAATAAACCGTGGGTGCTCAAGGTTAACCACCTCCTGACAGGATCGATGGACGAGTGCTGACCACGATGTATACAGAGGCGCACGAAGCACTAATGGCACCACGCCGTCCCCACGTATGCAAGCGCAGAGGCTGGGAAAACACGTTGATGCTTTTTCAATGTCTGATCTCGCGTGATGCAATTCCTGACCTGACAATCTACCCGTGACTGGAATCACGGAAGCATGAAATCTCCTTATGGTGACTGGGGCTGTCGCTTTGAATAATATATAGCGTAACGATATCGCCCATCAATGACAAGGTCGTTCGTTTCCAGTGAACAAGTCCCTTCGCGAGCTACACGATCTGTGGAAACGGGTTCGTACACTTCAAAGTCCCGTGAACGAGACACACAAAAGGCAGGACCACCTGACCTGCAGATGGCGCCCCTCTGAAACAACTACCACCGTCGTGCCAACCGGCCAGCCACCCAAACAAGAGCGCAAACACATGTCGGTATCAGAACGATCCATACGACGATGTCCCATAACAAACGCTTGCCAAATCGACTACGCTGGAGGAGCCATTCCTTGCGTTGAAGAAGTGGATCACGGGATGGAGACGGCGAACGCCCAAGATCGGGAGAGTGTGGCGAGTTCGGAACCGACGACGGTGCCTGGGGCACAACGATCGCCAGGGGGCGACGGAAGTAATGGATAGTGATGTGTGCCAAGGCTAACGACGGACTCAGCTTTTTCCCTCGAGCGAGGGGAGAGAACACACCTGGTAGTAAAAACGTCCCGAAAACAGCCAAGAACAGTATGACGTCGTCGAGAACGCTTGCAACAGTCGGTGGGACTAGGCTGAGCGCGAGGATGACGACAGTGATGACGTATAGCGCCAGATCGGTATGGAGGAAGTGATATGCCACTCCATGGTGGAAGGGCAGTGAGATTATTGATACGACGATGGATGGGATAGATAGGACAAGGATGGCGATGCGCAAGCCGAGTATGAGGTTGTCCGACGCAGTAGTGGAAGTCTTCCATCGCAAGTCAGCCCACGCTCGCTGGTCAATAGGTTATGCTTACCGGAGCGTAAGGTGACGTAGCATGAATGGTCGCCAGAGGCAACATGAGTAGTGCCGCTAGCACGGTCGAAGACAGGTTCAATAGCTCAAATGACCTCGCTTTTGCATCCCTGGACGCAAGGGAAGCCGATGGCGTCCCCGCTATCAAGGATGCAGACAAGGGGACCGTCATGGAAGTAGTGCATGCAAAGGCATAGCTACCTGCAGAACAAGACGAATGAGCAAGTGTGCATAGCAAAAGGGGGGGAGCACAGGACTGATTTCATTCCACAACACTCCCCGTCGAGACGAGCCCAGGCTCGGCGGTAAAAGGTTGTTCGTGCCATAGGAACGAGATACCGCGACCAACCACGCCAGATATGAAGCTATGGAGAGACCGGTTGTGTACACGATGGACCTGGATGCCAGGGACCTAGGGATGGATAGTACAAATACCAGAATAGATAGAAGTATTGAAATATTGCGGCGGGAGAGTGATGGAATTGATTTTGGGAGTTGAAGGAGGAGCACAGAGTCCACAGAATCTTGTTATGAGCAGAATCAGAAACGACGCGCCATAATCATAGAGCCTAAACCGACCTCGTAGGTACATCGCAGCCAATAAAAGCCTGAATGATCCGCTGATGATGGTAAAGATGGAGCGCGCCAAGCCACGCCTGCGGGCCCCACGGTGACCCCGTGGAAACATATGAACGAGTATGTCTTCTGTGGATGGCTTGCGCATATAACGACCTAGAAGAAACCAGAGATGACGACAAAAAGCGGAGAGGACTGCAGCGACGAAAAGTGCGGTGAGGCCATATATAAGTGAGGCATCGTCGATATCGGAAGCATATATGGCGCCGAGCCTGAGATAAGGGGACAAGAGATATAAGAAGACGACCGAAGGAGGGAGTGGCGGAAGGGGGGGGTGGTTGATTCCTGGTTGGGGACCGTTGTGCTCGTTGTCGTCCTCGTCCTCGTCCTCGTCGGTGGCGTAGTCCTCGAGTGGGTCACGATCGTCGGTGTTGGGGAGGAGTATGAGACGGGGGGAGTTGATGGGACTGGACGACATTACGTTCGTGCTGCGCCTGACCCAGCGTGCGACTTTGTTCATCCACTACGCCCATGGACCGCACGCAGCGAAGACGACCAACCATCGCAAAAGAATGGCAGCTGGCCGTCCTCAGGAAGCTCCAGTCAGAGTCGGACAACCCCACCGAACAACAACGGGCGGCGGCAGCAGCGGAAACTGGCCTGTGTGTAGTGCACAAGACGCCTTGACCGTCGAGCACGCTTACCCTCTCGTTTTCAGCGACGAAAAGTGGGTCAGGAGCTGGTTCGTCCGTCAACGGGCCAAGCTCGCCGTTCGCAACAGAAAACATGAGCCGGCGACCACCGCACCGACGTTCAAGTTGCAGCTCTACTACCCGTCCCGCAGATCGCTTTCGACGCCATCCCCATCGCGTTCACCTCGCCCGTCTCCACCGACCGAGGCCCGAGACAACCCATCAACGCGCGTCCCGCACACCGCTGCGATACCTACGTACTCGAGGGATCCGCTCTACAACCGTTACCCCGACTTTTCTCAATTCTTTCGCCCCCAAGTACACGAGCGATTCCGCACTTTCGGGGTGCCGACGGCGATCCACCCAGACATGGACCCGCACGCTCCTATGCGTTTGCTGAATCCCTTCCACCTCGGGCTTCCCACCCATCATTTCTCGACGAACATACAGCCTTGTCCTGTCTCGTTCTCCGTGAGGCTTGTGGATCTCTTGGCCCACTCTTCACTCCCACAATATCCCATCTTCCCCCTTCCGGAATCGGGATATCTCATTTGACTCTTTAGTGGTTGTATCTTTTTCCCTCCGTTGTTCTGTATACCTGTATCGTATCTGACATTTGTAAACGAATCATGTTTTTGCCGCCACCACCTTATATCCCAATTCCCGACCAATGACCCAGGCTATACTTGCACAGCTCGGTCCCGGATGCAGCCCAAAGACACATCCCTTCCCTCTCCTCGACCACTTGCAGTGCTGCGACACGGTGCTCGAACGGACGTGCAAACACGCTTTGATTCGTCGAACTCGTTCCTGCTGAATCAAGTGGCGAGCCTCCTGTGGTTAGTGACCAGAGTCGAATCCTGTTGTCTTGGCCAGCGGCAAATAGAAATTTCTCGTGTGGATCAGTTACCAGCGGCTGAAAGTAACAGCTCGTCCAGAACGAAAATCCAATGGAGACTGACAATAACTGACCAATTTATTGGTGTACAAGTTAAAGTTGCCAGTGAAAGTGATTGATGGCGTCCGAATGGGGAAACGTAAATCAAATGTCGATATCTGAATTCTGCTCTCAGCGCCTGTATCGCACCAAGAATTCGAAACACGTACCCCACCATCAAGAAAACTTACGAGAAGTTGGTGGTCACGTAGGTGCTTGAGGCCCGTGATCGAACTCGTGCGTTGAGGTATGCTATTGAAGAGGGGATGACTGTTTGATCTCTGGACACGGGCGTCGAACCGGAGGATGCCACCATTGCGGAGGCCCGTGTAGATAACGTTCTGTGTGAGGGTCAAACGCGACGCGAGGATAAAGGAAAGGTGGGCCCGAACCTCGTGTTGAGCGAGTGCAAAAACATCACTTTGGGTGGGAAGGCGTTGCAGGGAAGAGCAAATTGCGATATCCTCGATCATCACAGCCTGTTTGTTGGCGCCTGGGTCTAAATTCAGTGAAACAGTGCAAAGAACGACAGCCTAGGTACCGAGAACGAGACGAGATCCATGTAGATCTGTGGTCCAAACGTCGTGCACTATGCGGCTGTCAATCCTTGAAACATGAATGCTGGGTTTCGTAAGCTGTGAGTAGCAGTGGCGAAGAAAAGGGACGGTTCTCACCCTTCATTGGGGGAATCCAGGGGTACATATAAGATTCTACAGTCTGGACCGAAAGAAGTCGCACTAGCCCAGGTGGTACCTTAGTTCAAGGATGAATCAGGGAATAGATGACCGACACGCATGTTGTGGGAGATACAGCAATGGAGGATACCTGGAGCGAAATTGAGAGGATGACGGGTCTGAGAGTCGAGCATGGACGCGCCTCGGAAGAGAGGTGGTATTGGCGCTGCCATCCATCGATGGATTCCATCTCTTCGTCATGCATGTACGAGTAGAACCCACCGAGGGTATCTCCAACGAAGCTCCACACATGTCCGCTGTGAGGGACGGCCTTGTTTCAGAGCGTCAACAAACAGGCTTGCGCCCGGGCGCATCGAAGCGCACCTGGAAGGCAGAGACCAGCCCTTGAAGAGGGACGACCGAACGCGCGACTTTGTCGGTCAGTGCGATCTGCGAGGATTGTACCTGGCTAGACACGGTTAGTTGCACCGGAGTCGCACGGGGGGTACGACGAACTGGATGAGGGCATCCTTGCGAACGGTGCGAGAGACGGAACGGAGATCTGCAAGGGCACGATACGCGGTGGACAGGCCCCGGTGCGGCTGGATGGCGACGGGCGCTGGGACCGCGGGAGTGCGAGTGGGGTCGGGTTGCCTGCGGGTGGGTGCCTGGCGAGAGACAAGGGGGAAGTAGCGTTGCTTCTCATGGTCCCAACGCATGCCAGCAAGTTGGCGAGCCATGGCGACAAGACAAGCCCATCTCATCACGTGGTCCTCTCTCCTCCTCTCAAACATGTCTCCCGACGCTCCTTCACGGGCACGCTCTTTTTCCCTTGCTCACCTCGACAGATCCCCGTTCCTCGACGAGGACCCCTTCGCCAATGTCGCGATATTCGACTACCCCAGTCCAAGTCTATCCCAGACCCCCCCGCCAACCCCGGTGGTTGTAGTGCACCCGCGACCCAGATCCTCTGGCCATGCTCAAGTTCGTCCCGCGCACACCAAGCCTGCATTTGCGCCCTGTCCTTCCTTGCCTTCCTTGCACACGCTCGCTCAGATGCACACTTCCGTTCCGGGGAGAAAGGTACCGTTTCTGATCATTTTAACGTGCGCCCCAGTCTGACATTGGGCCACGTTGGACAGATCCGAAAGGGGACACCTGGCGCACGTTTGCCTCACGAACCCTGGGACATGGACTTAAGCGCAGAGTTCGACTTTCCCACAAGAAACGCTCCACCCACCTCACCAGACAACCAGTCTCCATGTCCCCCAACTCAGCCCGAAACCACACCCCAGGCGGATCCTGTTTCCCTTCAAACGACAGGCAATTCAGGAACGTGTTTGGCGTCTCGGGAAATCGCGGCTATGTCGCTTCCTGATGAAACATCTTCCTCACGTTCATTGTCTGCTGACGATGCCGATATGGACTCCCTTCCCTCTCTTTCTTATACCACTTCTGAGCCCTCTTCTTCCGCTCTCTCACGATCTTCTTCGTCTGCCTGCCTACAAGGTCCCATGGACGTAATTAGTTCATCGGACAGCCACGACCAGCCCCCCGCGAGTGTCCACGTTGACAATGACATTATTCAAGACGACGACCCACTTAGTTATCATTCAGATTTCGACTATTATACCCGGTCTTTTTCCGACCCGTCTGATTCCGAATCAGACGAGCCCACTCCAGGTGGCAAACATTCTCCTGACGTCGGCATCACCCCATACAGCTCTGTTTACGATCCAATTGTCGACTTTGAACCTGGTTCATCCACAGACACTATGCGTAGAGTTAGCGTCCCTCGCGAACGCACACAAACCACCCATGTCATAGGCTCACCCATCCTTGAACTGCCGCAAGACGGTGACCGTCGGCGCGGCCAACCCAGTCAGCCTGAAAGGCAGCGTGCCCGTGAAGACGAGGATAGAGGTCGGGAAGCAAGCAGGCACAATGGGGGTCATTCGAGCGCTCAATTTTCTGGTGCATACGGAGGTGGTGCTGCAGGCGACGATAACAATGGAAACAAGGCACGTCCAGGTAAACTCCGCTCGCCAGCCTCGAGCACCCCAGACTACACCTCGTCCTCGGATGATGACGTGGACGGCCTCACAGTCTATTACAGCCTCGATGGCATGTCGAATGGACCTGCATCACGTGCACATTCTCGCACTCATTCAAAGACTGGCGGCGGATCAGATGACGATGTCCCGTTGGCGCAGCGAGTGCCAACGGCGTTGTCTGCCCAGAAGTCAATCAGAAAGCAATTACGTGACGAGCGCCAGCAGCGAAAACTCGAGCGCGCAAAGAGTTCCCGGAGAGCTGCAGAACCCCCTTTACCTTTTCATCCCACAGAGCACCTCCGTGCACCAGCTGCGCCATCAAGGTTTCGAAAACGATCCGTGTCTGCTGCACCGGCACCTGTTTCGGGCCCGCGAACTGCACCCATCGAGCCGTTTCCAGCAGAAGACCTGACCAGGAAGCTCATGAACATCCAGACTTCTTCTCGTACACCACCCGCGACCGCTCCCCTGACCTATGATGGTTCTGTACCTACCAATCCTCGGGTGCCCGGTCATAGCGGCGGTGTCTCTCGGAGTCCATCTCGAGGGAAGTACACGGACCAAATTACCTACTTGCAACAAAAGACCCCCAGAGTTCCTGAGACGTCGTCGCAGGATAGACCTTTGAGGTCCACGCGCTCCTTCCATCGATCCGACGGTCGGCACTCTGAAACTCAACGGCCACCTATCAACCAAACGTCAGTTCCTCGGCTAGGGCGCAGCGCAACAGCTGCCGCACACACCAGACGTGACGCTCCTTCAGCGGGGCATGAACAGCACCCCAAGTCGGGTCGTGTCAGTGAGGACGGTCGAAAACCATCGGCAACCCTTCCTCGACCATCCATGGACAAAGAAAGTGATGTTGCACAACGAGCGGTGCAACGACCACCTGTTCCCCCACTGCCAATCTCGGATTCCACACCGCCGCAACACATGTCCAGGGTGTCTATTGTACAGCAAAGGATTTTCATCGGGGATATGCAGCGGTTTAACATGGTAGAGATCACACCTGCCACGAACGCTGGAGACGTAATAGCCACGGTGGCAAGGCAAGGCAAGTTGGATAGACCGGAGTCGTGGATGGTGTTTGAGATGGCTCAGGATTATGGCATGGGTAGGAGCCGTATATGTTCCTCACGCGGAAATTGACGTTGATTACAGAACGGCCTATACGGAATTACGAGCTCCTCGCTGATGTTTCTGCCTCTTGGAACAAGGACAAGTTATTAAATGCCTTCGTTATCAAGCAAACCCCTCTAGCGCAATTATTGAGTCGTTTTGTTAGTCATTCCAGGCAGTTAAAGTCAAACGAAATTTGCTTACCAAAACGACACAGGCTTTACCTACCAGCTCCCCTACCCATCGCGGTTGGGTTGAATGGGAGAGCAAACGAGGAAAATGGAGTAAGCGTTGGATGGAACTTCGCGAACACGGCTTGTGGTTATCGAAGCGGGACACGGTAACGTTTGATGTTGCAGAACCAACCTGGCCCCGTTGCTCATCCAGGTCTCTAGGGAAAAGACGAAGTCTTCCTGTGCTCACTGTCAAATTTTGACGCTTACTTTGTGACACGGCGACACAAATCCCCAAAGGCCTTTGCGTTTGCCATCAAGTCGACTGACCATCTATCGTTATTTGAAAATGTCGCGGATTATCTTCATATATTTTCTTGCAACCCCAAGGACGGCGAAAGTTGGGTGCAGGCCATTCTCGTCGCTCGTGTAAGCAAGCTGGACCACCTTTCAACTCGACCAAAATGCTTATCTGTCCTAGTCGTATGTTTTATACCAAGAGCGCAACGTGCTCTTTGCCAAAACTGGGGAATCACTTTCCCAGGCAAAACCACTAGCGCGTTCCAGAACCAGGAAACACTCTGTATCCAATCGTCCCGTGCAACCTTTAATCAATGTACCACCTCCCTTTAGCCAGGCACCTACTGCCAATATTGCTTTTGAGCCTGGCTCTCTCCTAGCTAAACGAAAAGGGGATGCATAGCTGTAAAACCTCGTGTCTGTTCGCATGGCTCAGCCCATCGTTTAATTGGGACTTGTCTTACTGTAATCGCGGATCATGCTTGTGTCCATTGTACTTTACAAATATTATAGATGGCAGGAAACAGTGTGCGGATATGAGAGCAAAGAATGAGAACACGAATTAAAGGTCAAGCCGACGTCTTTTGTTTCTTTTTGGCTGGTCCATCGCCATCGCCCTCCTTGACCTTGAGCTTCGGTTTAGGTTTAGGTTTTGGCTTTTCGTCGGCATCGACGTCCATCGCGTCGTTGTCGTCCTTTTTCGGTTTAGACTTGGCTTTGGGTTTGGCAGGTTTCTTCTTTGGCGCGTCTTCTGCATCGTTCCCGTCTGTCTTGGCCTTGGCTTTTTTCTTCGTGAGCTTCTTCTTTCCATCCTTTGCAGACTTGGTCAACTCGTGGTCACCACTCGCGTCCGACGCCGTGACGCCCCCTCCTGATTCAGAGTCGCTCTCGCTGGGCGACCCCTCGTCACTCGACGAGGCCTGGAAATCTTCGTCTTAAACGAACGCATCAGCAAGGATCACATGTATGCGTATCTGACCAACCTTCTTCGCTGTCATCCTCGTCTCCGCCAACTCGAGGTTTGGGTCGTTCGTCACCGCTGCTTGCAACGCTTTGCATCTCCTCGTCCGAGTCGCCGCCGGCAGCAGCCATCATCATATCTACGTCTGCCACCATCTCGTTCTTAATCTTGACTTTTTTATCCTTGAGGAAAGTCTCTACGGGTTCGTGCTCCTCTTTATTGATCGAAGTAAAGGTGTATTCTGGCCCGCTCTTGGTGACGATCTTGAGGTCAAAAGTGCGTGCAGCACTGGCCCCCATGCTTACACCCACGCGAGAAAAGACGCATTGGTGGATGTCGGAGAGCTCCACGAGCGTCGGCTGTTTCGACACGAAAAAGATGTATTTTTCAAGCAAGAACAGGTCGCCTTGAACAGCTTTGAGATTGGCTTTGATGCCAGGATGCCCGTCGCGACTGCCATTGCATACTTAGCATCGGGGACAAGGAAGAAAGTATAATTTACCTTTGGAAGGTGCCTGAACCAATGATTTTCTTCTTTGACAGTGCACGGAAGACGCCTGATACAACCTCAAACGTTGGGTCTTCGTAGTTCTTCTTCAGCCTGTCGTATTTCGCAATCTCCTCTCTAGTGTAGGGCCACTCAGTCAAAAGCGATGACAATCGAACAGTTGTGAACTCACTCCGACATGTTGAGCTCGGCGGTGGTCTCTTCCTCCCGCGCGAATTGCATGACTAGATACTGGTATCTGGTCTGGCCTTGTCTGATCGGCGTGCTGAGACCGAGCTGCTCGTGGTTGGGATGTCGTGTCGAGAAAATAATGGATACTCACAATGAAGAGAACATGTTGATCGTCCTTGGGGAGTAGGAATAACCTCGAAATACTTGAATAAAGAATCTTGTAATCGTACGTCTTGCCACGGAGTCGTAAAAAGTCGAGGAACATGTCCACGTCGTAACGTCCACGGGGTGTCAGTACGAGCACCTCCTCGAAACTCAAAACGAGGTCGCCGGATACTTGTCCAATTTCGGCCTTGTCTTTGATGGCTTCGTGGAAAGCTTGAGCTGCGCTGACTTCCTCGCCGTCCTCGTCCTCCGCATCGGATTTCTGTGAGCCGGCTTCCGAACCACGAAGTTTTGTATGGGTGCCGGGAACATAGAAACGGATCTCGACCATCTCATCCGGGACATTCTTTGAAGGCTTTTTACCGCCCGGTGAAGAGGGCACGAATTCGAGGGATACCTCTGTCCTTCCAGCAATATTGGAGTTGGCAACCTGCTGCAAAGGTAGCTCAAAGGCGGTCTTATTGGACACTAGGAAAGCGAGCTCCTGTCCTGGATGGGAACGTGAACTGGGCAGGCTTGCATTTGCTCTGAAAGCAAACCTTGAATATCGGTGACTCCCCAGTTCCACCCTTTGAACGTTACATCCTTTATCTCCAGCGTCACGCCAAAGTGCTGCTTGAGTAAACCCGCGAGTTTGTCGTGGTCCTATTGTGAGAGTCGTTCGTTAGCTTCTCCCGTTCAAAGAGCGGCGGCTTTCGGCGCACCTCGCGCACGAAACCGTCAAATGTTTCTCTCCGCCTGTCCTTGAGCCCGACCCTGAGCTGAAAGTTTCTTGCGACGCGGAACCATTGCGCCCATTTGATCTCGTCTGCGGGTATTGCTGCCACTAGTTCGTTTTCTTCGCCTTTCCAGGCCATGCCGCTGCCGGCGAGTCGTAATTCTAGGGGTGTCCGTGAGTCTGAAAACGCTGTTGGTAGAGAATTAGACTCACTGCCGACTTCAGGAGACAAACCGTGATATATGCGGTCGAACTGGGTTGCAGCCATGACGGATGTGGTGGGGGTGGACGTCAAGTTGCACGCGTCGGTTCAGACACGCCGCATATAGCAAGTGTAAATCAGCGCGTACCACTTGTCCTACTTGGCTCCGACATCCAATCGCTCGCATTTTTAGGTCTCTCCGTGGGCCGCCATCGATACCCATGGACTCGACCCAAGAGCGTACATTTTGTAAATGGTGCGCTTGTGTCTCATGTTGCGCATCGTCAGCCTGCATCCCTAGCCCCGATCTCCAGGCTCAACACAAAATTGGAGGCTAACGGATACCCACCCATGCACTCGCTCGTACAAGACCTCGCTGATGGTGTGCGTCTGATCCAATTGATGGTCCGTCCAACTCTCGTACCGCGTTTCGTGGTCTCGTTATTCACCTTCATCACATCCCAACAGGAGATCATGGGTAATTGTCACCCATCCCCTGCATGATGTCGGGGCTCAGGTCACTTTCAGGAGATACCTCGCTCGGAAGATACAACAAGAATCCGAGAATGCGCGTTCAGAAAGCAGAGAACGTGAACAAGGCGTTGGAGTTCATCAGACAGAGGGGCATCAAACTGACCAACATTGGTCCTGAAGGTGCTGTCGTCTTGAACAAGACATGGCACCTCTCCATTAATCAGCAACATTGGGTGCAGATATCATGGATGGTAATCTAAAGCTTATTCTCGGCATGATATGGACCCTAGTCCTACGTTTCACAATCGCAGACATCAGGTGAGTCATGCCCAATATGTGTGCTGGTTGTCTGACTGTCACTCTAAGCGCGGAGGGTCTCTCAGCCAAGGAAGGGCTTTTACTTTGGTGTCAGCGAAAAACAGCCCCGTACAAAGAAGTCGATGTCCAGGACTTTTCCATTAGCTGGTCAGATGGACTTGCATTGTAAGCGGTTGCGTTTCTTCGCTCACGTTTCCACACTCACCCATCCTAGATGTGCCCTTATCCATTGCCATCGCCCGGACCTTCTGGATTATGACAAGCTGGACAAAGTGAGAAGGTTCTTTTCATCCCATTTCTCGGGAGTGACATCTGCTTAGTCAGATCGACATGGAAATACACGCCTGGCATTCCAGGTTGCCGCTGATCATCTCGGTATTCCGGTTGGTGTTGTCTTATCTGAAATTGGCGCTGTTTTTGAGGACTCTTTGCCAGCAACTGCTCGAAGTTGAAGACCTGTGTGACTCGGACCGCCCTGATGAGCGCAGTGTTATGACATATATTGCTAGTTTTTTCCATGCTTTCTCCACGATGGGTCAGTTGATGTGTTCTCGAAGATTTTTATTTTTCACAAATCACCTATATAGATCAGGCGGAAACTGTCTCCCGTCGTGTTGAGAAGTTTGCGGAACTCATGCAGTCGGTATGGACAAGCAAGAATGATTATGAACGCAGGGCTCGCAATGTTTGTTGGTTTAGTAGACCTCTTTTGTTTTTGTCTGACTGTCATCCATAGTTACTTTATGCACTGGCCGAAGTCCAGCAACAGTGGGGGGCAAGTAGATTCACTGGCACGTACGCGGACGCCAAGGGGCAATCCTCAGCTTTTACGACATACAAACAAACGACGAAACGCGCTTGGGTCACAGAACGGCAAGATGTCACCACCCTCTTTGGCAATATCCAAACAAAACTTCGAACGTATGGATTGAGGGAATATGTCCCTCCTGTTGGGCTCTCACTTTCGGTTGGTAGACCTGAAACTTTTTTTCGTCCCGTGCTCATGTAGGATCATCAGGATATAGACAATGCATGGAATGTGCTACTAAACTCAGAGGCAAAGCGTTCTCGATCAATCAATGCACAAATACGACAGTACGTGCGCCGCTGGGTGGTATCCTGCAACATCTTACGGTTCTTAGGATCAAGGAATCTCTTCGAAAACAGTTTGCAGATCTCGCCAATGACTTTTCGCAGCGCCTACACGGCGTCTCCCTCGACCTGGCTAGCGTCGAGGGCCCATTAGAGGTTTACCATACCATTTCCTTCGGTTTCTTTGTTTGACCAAGCTCTTTACTTCCCTGAAGGAGCAGCAAGAGCAAGTACGGAAGATACAGCTTCGAGTTCCAGGCCTAGCCGACGCGCTGGCTCGTGTCGCGAAGGCCGAGAAAGATTGTACGGAAGCCAATGTCGAGGAAAACGACTATACTGTATTTACGTGGCAAGACCTCGACTTTGAACTCGAACTAGTCACTCAAGCCCTCGCCAAGAAGATCTCTTTCATTGACAATCAAGCGCGTATTTCTTCTCGTTGTTCCTCTTATTGTGAAGCACGCTGACGCGTGGCAGATTGTATCGAGGAACATGACCAACTTGACGCCAGCCCAGCTGGAACAATTTGAAAGCACTTTCCGGTACTTTGACCGAGACGAAACCAACACGCTCATTCTGTCGGAGTTCACTGCCGCTCTAGCCAGTCTCGGCCTCGTATACACAGTGCGTAATACTTGTCATGCAGACTATGAAACTCTGAACAAGAGAGCAGGAAGAGGACTTTGTTTACATCTACGATCAACTCGTCCAAGACTATGGGGCAGTGACCTTTGAAGCGTTCATCAATCTTTTGGTACGCGTTCGCAGTCCAACCTAGCTTGTTTGGGAGCACCGACGACGGTTAACATAGGTGGATATCACCGAAGACCAAACCTCACCGGAACAGCTTCGAGAATCTTTCCGTGGGATCGCAGGGGACAAGGTTCGTTCTATCCAAATGGTTGCGGTGGTCGAGTTTATCAGGTCTGTTTACAGCCATTTGTGACCGAGCTGGATATGAGGTTAGCGCAGCTGCCCCACAGTGCAATCGATTATCTACGCGAGGTGCTACCTTCATCCGCGAATGAAGTTGGGGAGCCAGAGTATGACTATGAAACATGGCTTCACGACGTATTTGCGTGACACCTGCAACCCTTGGCGAGCTGCATTGTGCTGGTCTGTACGGAGAATCGACGTTACCAGAGACAGTTACGCAGTATTTGGCATAGTAGTGACTTAGTAGTTAGAGTAGCAGAGCATTGTACTCAAGGTTCACAACGGGATATTCTCCAACAAGGTGGCATTATGAATGCAGTGAGACACACCCAGTTACACTATATGATAATTTTAAGCGTCGAAGGTGATGGAGGCGCCGACCTTGTGAGCGGGGCCGGAAGGGGCAATGTCGTTCAGTCGCTGAGTATCTAGAGCAAGACTGAACGCAGCTTTCACACCCGGCCGGAGGGTCTGAGTGTAGCCTGCATTCCTCGTGAGTTATACAAAACACTGTGCAAAGGCGAGGGGATATACCAAGAGCAAGGACACCCGAGTTGTTGATCTTGGCCTTGACGAACGCGGCAGAGTCGAGGAAGCTAAAAAGAGTGTATTTATATTTCGGTGGATGATGCAATACAGGTGAATGGGACTTACGCCTTGGCACCAACTTCGAGAGCGACACCCGAGGTTGTCGATTTGGTGTCATAAACAGCCTTGGCACCGGCTTCGACGTCAGGGCTGACGCGGTGGTAGTAGCTCGCGGAGAAGGTGTTGAGGTTGTTGAGACCGTGAAGGGTGAGGGCATACTCGGGGGCATTGTAGCCGAGAGCAGCCGCGTAGCGGGTAACCTTGCCCTCGGTGACGTTGTAAGCAGCCTCGGCACCAAAAAGGAAGCCATCACGGCCAAAGACGGTGTCCGCAGTGAAGGTGGGACCCTGGATACGAAATGAGAATGATGGGGGAGGGAGACGGAATAAGACGTAACCTTGAAGACGTCAAGGGCACCGCGTGTGTGAACGCCGGACTGCTTGTAGATGACATTGCAGAGAGCAGTCTTTGAGCCCTTGTCGGGGACCAAAGAGGTGTTGAGGTCGAGCTTCAAACCCTTTGCAATGTAGTTTTCGAGCTCGACTTGGGACTTGAGGATGTTGGAGGTAGTCCATGTCTGTGTCCAGACGAGGCCGTTCTTGGGGTCGGCATACTTCGTCTCGAGGTCACCAGTGATGCCCTGGGTCTTTGAGTCACGGAGACCGGCAACCTTGAAGGCAACCTTGGAGGGTGTCTTGGTCTTGACCTCGAGGGAGATACCGGAGAAGGGGTAGTCCTTGGAGAGCAAGTCGTTGGAAGACTTTCCAAGATCCTGGAAAAGAATAGATGATGAGAAGGGTGAAATGGGGGTGACGGGGGATACGAGCCTTCCATGAGGGCGGGACGGGCTGAGGGAGAGACATGGTGGACGCTGAACAAAAAAAGCAAACACCAAGCGCCGTTTTTCAGTCCGATTACGGGTCGATTCGTGGGAATATTCTCGGTGCATCGACATGGGCAACAGCGCAAAACTACACAAACGAGTCGTACGTCCGCCGCCCGTCCCATCCCCGTCCCACTCTCATTGTGCGCCAGAAAAAGCCCACTTCACCGTCGGCGACCCAGCCAAAACCAGCGGCGCAAGCTCCATCGGTGTCGGCCAAGAAACGGGCTGGCCTGAAATCCAAGGTCCGGGGCAAAGGCAGGCGGGGGGCCCGTGTGTTGGGAGGTGCAGACTATGTCACATTGCTGATGGGGGGCCGACGAAAGGTGGCAGCAGAGGAGGCCAAGATCATGACGTAATGCACATGTATACCATGGCCAAGTTCCGAGCCTGAACTTGGCCGGATCCAAATGTTCAGACCATTCCGTGCAAGAGCGTTCGCGACTGCCCCAGCGTTCCCTCTGAAGCACCAGCACACGTCGAACTCGCCCGTGTGCTCAAAGCTCCACTTCTTCAATTCCGTCACACAAGGATCAGACAAGATACCCACCTACAGAGTGCTGGATGGCGTCGGCATCCCTATCGAACAGGCAGAGCTACCAGACGTTCGTCTCTCTCTCTCTCGACGTCTGCTCTGCTCATTCACCCGTATAGATCACCCCAGAGTTTGCTCGCAAGCTGTGTGTCCCATCCCTCCCTTTGGCTCGACTGTCAATTCTGACATTGCCTGTCTCCAGATATGAAAACATGCAACTCCTCCCGACGATGGACAACATCCTGTACAACGTCCAACGTCAAGGAAAGATATCGTTCTACGTACGTCACCCGCATCCACTCATTTCCCCACCCGGATCTAATCAATCTCCCTAGATGACTTCAGTAAGCGCATCTCTCTCGACCTTTGTGAACTTCATGACCAATTCTCCTAGTATGGCGAGGAAGCTACTATAATCGGCTCTGCTGCGGCCTTGGCCAACGATGATGAGTATGTATTCTCGTCCATTTTCGTCTTACGCCTTCCTCACGTCACATTAGAGTTCTAGGTGGGTGCCTGTGTTCTATCTCAGTCCACCAATCATGGGAAAACATTAGGTCAATACCGTGAAATGGGAGTTCTCCTATGGAGAGGCTTTGGCATCAATGATGCAATGGCTCAGTGCTTTGGAAATTACGAGGACAAGTCTGGAAAGGGTCGACAAATGCCCATGGTGTTCAATTCCTTGCCACTCAGTCCACCTTGCGTATTAACTCCTTCGTGTAGCACTTTGGGTCCGTTGACCATCACTTCCATACCATCTCCTCTCCACTTGGAACCCAAATACCACAAGCAGCCGGCGTTGGATTTGCACTCAAGCGTGATCCGGCAAGGCGCGACAAGAATGTGGCATGTGTATTCTTCGGCGAAGGTGCTGCTTCAGAAGGTGACTTCCACGCTGGAATGCTTCTTGCTTCCACGATCCCGACTCCAACCATCTTCTTGGCTCGTAATAACGGTTTTGCAATCTCCACACCTGCGCATGAACAGTATCATGGCGATGGAATAGCCGCACGTGGACCTGGATACGGTGTTGACACCGTCAGAGTGGATGGCAACGACATTTTGGCAGTCTTTAATGCTGTCAAAGAGGCACGCAGACGATGCCTCGAAAGCGGCCGCGCTGTGCTGGTCGAAGCCATGACATACCGCGTTAGCCACCATTCTACATCTGATGACTCATTTGCGTACCGTGGTCGGCAAGAGGTTGAGCATTGGAAGAAGATCGACAACCCAATCACACGTTTCCGCTTGTTCATGGAGTCGAGAGGCTGGTGGAACGACAAGGAGGAAGAGGAGCTGAAAGCGAAGCTCAAGAATGATGTCGTCACCACACTCAAGCAGGCGGAATCACTCAAGCAGAGCGACCTTCGTGATCTCTTCACCGATGTTTACGGTGGCGAGGAGCCGTGGAATCTGGTGAGTCAAAGGTCCGTACTCATGTGAGCCAACTTTCTCACATACATTACAGAGAGAGCAGAGAGAAGAGCTTGCCCGCCTTGTCAAGAAGTATGGACAAGTCTGGGAGCCCTGGCAGACGGAGCTCAAGCGATTTAGGGATGAAGGCAAGAAGCTGGTCGACTGAGTGCAATATACCTGGGGGGATAGTTAGCAAGGTGCCACTATCCGACCATTTGTCTTATAATATAAGCTGTGCTCCGGATTACATGATATGACTTCATCGTCCCCTCAGGGGTAGATAAACTCGAACACCTCTATTTTCACGGTCAGTCATGCCTAGCACACACGTACACCACCACTCCCTCGAGGGAAACAACCCTCTTCGTGGCACAGACTACATGGAACATGCCCCATCTGGAAATCAAGGTATTGTGGATGGCAGGCCCGAAGGTGTGCTCGCCCGAAATAGTCGCAGCCTTGACCAACTTTCGCTAACAACCCGTAGGTCGTCAGCCGCAAGGCAGTTCCGTCTTTCTCGACACGGTCGTCGACCAAGATGCCTCCGCGGATAACGAGACGGACTATCCGACAGCGCGGAGCACCATTCCCGGAGCGTCATCCCGTGATGTGTACAAAGGTCTTGGTGTCCCTGTACAGGGCATGTCCAGCAAGGAACAAAGACACGACGGTCAACCTGGACGCAAGCGTCAGGGAGGTGGCGTAGAGCAATTCGGTGAGGGTGTGGCGGGTGAGAGTGGTGGAGGTGACGGCGCACGCAGAGTCGGTGGTGCTAGCGAGACGTTGGGTTGCAGGCAAGACAGAGTTTCGAGAGAGTTCCTAAGGGTCACTTCCAAGATAAGTGCCAACCTGTATTTTACCTAGCCCGAGTATGTCATAACGCTTGGCTGCGCAAGATCATACACGAGAGCCATCATAGAATAATGTACGAGTGACTAGAATAAAATAAGACAGAAGCCCAGGGAAGTAGTGGGCCATTACAATAAAATACGCTTCAAGAATTTAGTTGAAGGCCAAGGTGCCTTGGCCACGTTCCGGATCACTCATCCTATTCACCTTGACAGTATTTCCAAGTTGAACGTTACCCATATCTTGGGGGGTGATCAGGATGTACTGCTTCTTGTCAGATGCATTCGCAGTGTCAATCTACCTTGCAGTGAGACAAGAGAAGGAAGTAGAATGACATTAAACGCACTATCATACGCATGCTGATACGTCGGTTGACAGCATCCATGAAAACATCGAATTCATCTGAGTATATGTCAGATAACGGCGACGGAGAACCAAGGGTACTTAATTACCAAGACAACGCAATGGACAACCAATAGAGTCCCACAACGATAGGAGCAGACAGATAGTCGAGAAAGACTTCTCGCCACCACTAAGGGACCTAGGATCTTTATCCCTCCCTTGAGTCAATGTCTGGTCATCGGTTTGAACCTTGAGCTGTAGCGTCTGATGAACGTGGTCGAACAAGACTTTGCCATAGTAACCCCGTTGGGAGAGATGAAACTGGAACACAAGTTTGCAACGGAGAGCGATATGACGTCGGAATTCATGCCACCTATCCATGCGAATCAAAAGAGATTTCCTCAATGCCTGGGTGATTCGTGAGTATGCATCACCCGAATACAAACATGAAAATGATTTTACGTGGTTGAGCGCAGAGAGACTACTGATATCACGCTCGGCATTGTCCAGAACAGCCTTCGCCTTGTTTACTTCGATGATCATCTCTTCAATATTTGCACCGTGTCTTAGGGATCAAGTCAGCGGAGGATAATCACTCTAGATATAAACCTGCCGGCGTTCTCGCTCCTTCAGGGCTGCTTGGACTGAATCAAGTTGACGCTGAACCTCGGCCACTTTACGAGGATTTTCAACTCTTTCGCAATACTTCACTGCCTGTTCCGACCAGCTAGTAAACTCTTCCTGAAGAGTTTTCACAATAGCGTCAACGTCGGCGACCTTTTTTCTCTCGGTCTCGAGTTTCGTCTGATAGTGTTGTTGATTCTTCTGGGCCTCCAGACGATTCCCCACAGCTTCTTCGATTTTGCCCTGCACGGAAGCTGGTTTAGAACTAGGTCATGCGGAAAACACTGACGGGTGCCAACCATGATTCCACTGCGGTGCTGTTCAAAGTTCTGGATTTGTTCCTTGATACCCTTCAGTTCTCTCAAAAGAGTGACCTGTTGCTCATCGACAACAGCCTTCCGCGCTGCGAGATCGGTAAATTGTTTCAATACAGAAGCTTTCTCTGCCTCAGCTTCCTGTGAAAGATGGGACAGTCAACACGATCGACGAGCAGAGCGAGTTAGATACGCACATCTTTTGCACTCTGTAAGCCCGAGATTCCGGCTGGCATTTCTTCATTGGCCTCGTCTTGGAGTTGAGCATGTGATGTCTTTGCCGTCCGCAAATGCTCATAGGTTTCTCGCTCTAACACCTAAATGACATAGTTGTCGCGTTGTTGTGATAGCATCTCAAGACTTACGGAAAGCCTCTCGATTTCGCGGGATACGCTGTCATAGACCTGACGACAATGATTGATCTCGGCTTGGGTAGCCTTGTACTCTGACTCGGCAGCCTCTAGATGCCTCTGCCAATCGCTACCGGGGTGGGTGAGATATATTGGCGACGAGCTGAAAAGCATGTACTTGCCGACGTGCAGCCAGATCACTTGTCGTGAACAGCATGCGACGTGAATCATTGGGTTTTACCCTTGACAGATTGATGGACGAGCCACCTCCCTCTCTGTTTCGCCCATGGTGAGTGGTAGATGGGGGGAAAAAACCAGCGAACACGTACGGGTATCTAGTTACTCGCATGTTGTCGGCGGTCCACGCAACACCACCCCCACTGAGGCTTTTAAGGGTATCATCACCAACTTTACGGTCTGCCGCAAGTACTGTCCTTTCAATATTTGCTGAATTGATTAGAACTCGAAGTATGTATGGGTCGGACACCTGTCTCAGCCAGGGGTCACTACTGATCGTGATTCCATTTCAGGAGACAACCCACATCAAGAGCGCGCAAAACGGTGAGGACGTCCTCGCGTGGTTCACCAGCCCGAAAGTCGAATAAATCTCTTTCTGAGATGATTACGCTGACGTGAGAGCTAATAGATAATTAGTATCATGAGCACAAAAGGCACAAACATAAGTACTTGTTAGATTGGTCAAGGATTTTCTTCAATTGTGGTCGGTCTCTCGCATCTGTACACGCGAAAGACGTCATCAAGTTTCCTAGCTGTGCCCTCAATAGCGGCGCCCACTTCTGATCCTTGAGTTTCACATACAAACCAAGCGGTCCAATAGGGGGGTTTCCATGCCATTGCATCTTGCTAATACTCTGCAATACACCCTTGATATCACGGCCGTACGGGGCTAAACTGTTCTTCTCTTGCTCTTTGCACTTGCTGATCATGGTCTGACAATCGGTGATTCGCTCTTGATGTTGCTGTTTCTTTCCTTCGGCGGCTACACCTTTCGACTTGATCTCATCCCTTTCAAGAAGTTTATTGCGTTGCTGGTCGATAACATCCTTGTGTCGACGATCAGCTTCGGCAACAGCTTCTTTCGCGGCGTCCAGACGACGATTAATTTCCTCGCGCTTCGCCTGTGTATGGGCCTCCAAGCGTCGAGCTTCCTCAGCAATCTTCTCGTCATATTCCTTGATGGACTTGTTCAGCGCCGTCAAGCTAGAATTCATCGCATTTTGGTCGTTCTGAGAAGTGGTCATCAGAAACAGTACTTGAGTCTATTAGATAACACCCACTCTGAAGTCGTTGAGCTTATTCTTATTCGCCCGCATCTTCTCCTGGAGTTCATCCCGCCGTGCATTGAGATGGTCGATGTTCCCGAGCTCCGAATGTTCCTTTTCGTAACGTTCGACCTCTTGGGAAGCAAGTCGGAATTGGGACTGACGGAGAGGAATCGGTTTGCCCTATGGTGTGGCTTTGGCAACGGAGGGCGTACCTCTGCTGTTTGAAGTTCAGCTTCAATTCGCGGCAGACGGCGCTCGGCCTTGGCCAAGTCTTCAAACTTTGTCTCCATCTCCTATACAATTGAAATTGACGTCACGACATTGGAAGAAGCGATAAGACTTGCCCCTTGTTTAGCAGCTACATGAGCCCATGCAAGCTCTCTCTTGAGCTCATCAGCTTTGAACCGCTGCTCACGGGCTTTAGATGCCTCTTGAAAGCGAGTGGTGGCCTCCTTGAATGCTGCGCGAAGGTCTGGGAGGACCTGCTTCTTCTGATGAAGTAGCTTCTTGGTTTGGTTAATATTGTCCAAGCAGGCGTCATACTCTTCACTCAGTTGGCTGAGCTGCGTCCCACGAAGGAAGAACTAGTAGATGGTGTCATAAATGATGTTGTCAATACATCGTGAAACAGCACGAACCTTGTACTTGTCAGAAGGGTGAGAAGCATTCAAGAATTGTCGTGCAGCATCTAGAAATACAGATAAGTAACCGGTTGCACCCTTGATCGCCAAAATCTTGCCTTGGGTAAGAACATTCATAGGATTATCAACCTGAATATTCATATGGTCGCAAATAGCAGCTAATTCATCCCTCTTGTTGGAGATGAGGGTACCGTCTTTGCTCATGATTTTCCATGAAGAAGAACCATCCCGTGTGAAAGCACGTCGAATGACAATACTTCTTCCATACTCTTTGGGCTTGTAAGCTTCTTCTCCCTGGTTCTTAATAACAATAGTAACCTCCGCTTTGCTGTGCGTAAAGGCGTTTGTGCAATGGGACAGCAAAAACGAGGATGCAACTTACTGCTGGCCCTCTCGAACAAACGATTTGAGGCCACTACCACGACCAGTGGAATTAGATTTACCACCAAGAGCGATGGTGATGGCGGATAAAACGGCACTCTTCCCACCTAATAGGGGCGAGGAGTCAGCGACGGCACTAGGGCTAGTAAATGCATGTAACATACTTCCGTTATGCCCTTGAGGTGTATATCAGCACTTGTGGTGCGGCCGACAAGTCTAGTGAGTGGCTTACCAATGATAAAATTGACCTGGGGCCCGAATGTGAAAGTCAAGTGAGGATGGCACATGAACTGCTTCATCTCAATAGACTCAATGATGCCATGTTCCGCAATACTCTTCAATAGACATCAGGTGGGCCAACGACAGACGTGAAACTACTTACACCAATGGTGTTGCGACGCTGTTCGAGCTTACGGCGAATAGCCTCACCGTGGTCCTCCTCGAACCTCTTCTCTTCCTCTTCGTTTGGCTGTTCGTCGCGAAGGTCGCCCTCTTCGTCCTCGTCACTATCACTATCACGGTCTTTGGCCTTGGCCTTTCCCTTGCTATTAATAACTGGCTTCCTTTCCCGTCGCACGGGCGAGGCTGGAGGTTCGTCACTGTCCTCTGTTCTGGCACGCTTGGACGCCTGGGACGACTCCGGCGCGTCATCGCTGTCGACGACGGCCCTTCGTTTTGCCATGGTGAGCGTTAGAGAAGGAGAGAAGGAGACGCGCGCACGCGACGCGACTGTGACGCGCAGAGGGGTTAACAATGCCAAACAGTAGAGCCACGTGATCTATTTGTGCAACCGTTCCGACTCACAATCTGCCCGAACTTGGTTCCAGATAGGTGTCGCCGCTGGTATCGTCAAGCGATGTCGATGGGCTTGAGGGCAAAGGCGGTAACGGGTCGCACAGCGTAACGAAATGTTGTAATGCTGAGAATGGTGGGGAATGGGAGGCAATTATGCTAACCGAACAAGTTGAATCAATTGTGAGCGTTGTCGTAGTCACACGATCGACGGTAACCAGCTCCACTCTGGAACCGGTCGACCGCGTTTTATCTCCTTTTCCTTCTTCGTTGACCGTCATTTTCTCCTCTCTGAGCCGTCTTTGGGCTCACAATCGACACTCGCTGCCTCGGAGAACTTCCGTTTGACGAGGCTTCCACTCGCTTGATATCAAACCTCTCGGGAATCAAAATACCACATAACTACTATTCAGATACCCCTCCCAGCCCAGCAGTGTTCGGAAACCAGCAGAGCCGGATTTGAACAGCCTACAACATGTATGTCGACCAGCGTTTCATTCTACCTCCCTAATTTACCTTACTTCCCAAGGTATGATAGAGGATATCCCCATTCTGGCCCCAGAACTGTCGGCCCTGGTCTTATGGCTGGCGGTATGTCCCATCTCGCCCACGCAGTCCCCTTAGCGGCTCCTCGGCCTGGGTACCCTGCGCCCATTGCCAACCTCAAAATCTCCAGTCCATCGCCTTCAGCCTCTCCTTCCAGCCAATCAACGGAACAACCGCAAACGGGGCAGGTCCCTCAGGCACTCAGAGCCACCCGCCCGCAGGCAGACGCGGGCGCTCCTCGTATGCCCCAGCCAATTTATCAGACAGCCGTTCATAGGCCGTCCGTACCAAGCACACCTCACCCCCTTCAACCCCCCATGACGCCTATCACGCCGGTTTTCGTTCGTCCTTCAAAATCCCCAGCTCCGTTGGATGTCAAATTCTCAGAAGCCATCATACGTGGTAACTCGGAGGATAATTTGTTGCCAAAACGTGGGGAACGTGGAGACGATTTCTGGAGGAGATTCAGTATGGTTGCTAAAGAAGAGAAGAAACCTAGGTAGAAAAGTCTTGTCATGGGGTTGACATAGGCTAATTCATCCTCTAGCTCCTGGTTGATCAAGACACAGAGTGGAACTAGCCGCTTATCGCGTTGGGTCTGGGTGATCGGCGTGTTTCTGCTTGTCGTGGGTGCTCTCCAAGCAGCCTGCTACTGGATTTTTAACCTACTCTTCCAGTGCACTGGGATCGGAATCGGACTCTGGTATTATGCCTCACATACCTCTTCTTCTAATCAGCAGCCAACCGCTGTTGGTGGTAGTGCGAACGAAACCGCTGGTCCCAGTTCTCCCAGTACTTCGATACCAAGTGGTCACTCGACTTCCTCGTCTCCTCATGTTACGCCCACCTTTACGCTGACGCGCCGTGACACAGTGCCAGACCCGACACCAACGGCGCTTGCACTCGTCCGTGTGCCACCTGAAGACGTTGTACAAGCCAACCTTTCTGGGCACAACAAGAGACACTGGCTTCGCAACTTTTGATATCCCCACTGATAACAAAAAAGATTACTAGGCAACTCGCACTCCCGATTTCTACCACTTTCATCAGATACCAACACTGCATGCAATACCGCGTTTCATTCTCGGGATCTATCGGTTCTACTCCGACTCTCTGGCTTATTTGGACAATGTCTACTTAGACAAGTGTCCTGTCCTCTCGTTTAATCATCATCACGTTGGGTGGATTTGTATTTATCATATATTTGATTGAGCCCTTGGTCACATGGTCTATATCTCTGGAATTTTCAAGCCTACCGCGATTCTGTCACTGTTAGTCTCTGGATCCACTGGCACATTCCTCGTCGTCGTTGAGGCCGCGCTCTTCATTCGAGTCCGAGTTCCCTCCCTATCACCCACTGCACTGTTGTGTCCGTTTTGCTAGCTGTCAATGCTTTTATTCCATCAGGTAATGACTAGCCGCCCCACAGCGTGTCCTTACATAGTGTGAGTCCAATTCGAATCCCAACGTCGCACTGTAGCGCTGAGAGGCTGGGTCTCGAGCATGTATCAACTTCATTAGCAGTAACTAAAACGTATGTAGGGTACTGATTCTATGAAAAACCCGTGACCGGGGGTTGCTACGTGGCTACATGCAACACTCAATCAGGGGTGTGGCGAGGGATGGTCGAAGAAATGAGTGAAGGTAACATCATGCATTATCCACGGCACCTCTTGGCGAGCTGCTTCTGTTTAGGTCCTGGAGTTGCTTTGACGCTTGGGATATCCTCCACGATGTCCACTTCGCCTTCAGAAGACAGCGCCACTACCTCCAGTACATCCTTGCTCCCTCGCTTGTTCGTTACCTCTTCTCGAACGATCTTCCCGTCCTTCCACTCTTCCGAAAGCTGGATAATACGAGATCCCAGATAGTCCCGAAACTGTGGAATTTCGTGGTCCTGCCACATCTTCTTACGTTCGGAGCTTGGCATGGTACCTCTTGTCTATGAATGGAGTTGTAATATCATTTGGTATGTTAGTATGAATGTCACGCACGGAGAGAATTTGTTCCAGAAATTCTGACGGAGCGTCCATGAAAACCTTCACGAAGTGAAGGAGGTATATTCCGCAATCCCACGTATTTGGTTGAACGGGGACCTGCACACAGATGAGGTGTCATGTGTCTGAACGAGGTTGGAGGATAACATACCTGGACTTGTTTGCCGACTGCACCGCGCACTTCGTCGAAGTTACGTTTATCCTTCGCCTCCGATGCAAGGTAGTGTTTGAGGACTTTGATAGCTTGAGGGTGTCGAGCACCAAGGGAGTCAAGGGTAAAGATGTAGGTCCTGGCGAGACGATGGCCGGGAATCGATCAGAATGCTGACTTCGACCACCAAAGAGTAACATACTGAGGCAAATCCACGGTCGAAGATTGCGTTACAGCTAGCATATCGTCCACTTCGGCCTCTTGCTGTTGGTCCTCACCACTATCATCGTTGTCTATGGTTTCAACCGGCTTCACGTCTCCTGGTTTGGCATAAAACTGGCTGACCGGTATACCTGACAATGGCTTTAACGTCGAACGTGGCCGTACCTCAGCGATCTCACATGTCGGATTCGGAATAACAATAACATCAGTGACAGAGGGGTCTGCGTCCATGTCCATGCTATCAGAGGGAGGATGTACCAAATTTGGACTTGACTCCCGAATTTGAATCTCGGAGGACGTAGTGGAAGCCGGCTCCGACACAGCAGTGATAGAACAAGACTTGTCAAAGACGGTGATCGCAACATCGTCCATCTCCTCCATGTCTTCGCATCTCGTCGTGCTAGGTGTCGTCGCGCGTGTAGCATCCATGGAAGACGTGTCGACTACAGGCCCCCCTTCGGTAACATGCGCTGCGGGGCTCGATCGTTGCAAAGATACCTCCGCAAGCGCTTCTGTATTGGCATTAGCACGTTCCAGCTGATGCTTTCGTTTCCGTGTCACCCGTGCACCAGAAAGCCGGGAAGGTGGAAGAGGTGGTTCTAGGGTGTGTCCAGGTTCGTATATGATAGCGAGGTACCAATGGACACTGCAAGTAGCGGTGAGTAAACAACATGGTGCCTAAGCAGAGGCACGTACTTCTCGTTGATGGGAACGATGACATATCTCTTCGCGAAAAAGTCAATTTTTGAGGTCCATTTACGCACGCTGTTGTATCCATCCTCTGGGCTACAAACAGGATAATTTGTGAGAAGAGGTGGCAAACTACATGAAGAGCTTTGACAAACTTCTTTCTATTGTTAAGCTTCTTGTAGAAGAAAGAGCTGAAGACGTGGATTTGGTCTGCCAGCGCTGGGTCCTTCCCACGAAGCTCGTTGAGCCAAAGCCTAGAAATTTCAGCATATGTGACTGTCGGTTAGTGGGAAGAACGTACTTGAGGCCAAATTCAATGAGCGTATCATTGAGGTACTCTTCAGGCTGTAGCCTCCTGAGATCACTATGCATGATGCTGAGCGCTCCAGTTCCAGTTGGAGGATATATCAGAACACTGAACAAACACAATTGTGAGACAGTGTCACATAGGAGTATGGAGCTTACACTTCATCTGGCTCTAGCTGAGCCCGTGGTGGAAGCGACGGCGAAGCCCTCGAAGTTCGGATTGCGGACTGTCTCTCAGAGCGGCGGTGAGGCATGGGTGGACCTGGATCTCCATTCGGAAGTTTGCTGACAGACAAAAGGTCAGGAAGTATTCGAGATCGTTTTAGTTGTCTTACAACTCAGCACCAGTCTTAACGGAAGTCGAGGAACAAGGCGTAGCAGAACGGGTCAGTACTGATGGTCCGTCTGCGGTGTTTTCGCCGCGATCTTCCTTCCTATTTCCGGACTCTCTTAGTTCAAACATCTCAGCAAGTCGACACGCATGGTCCCAAATTGACGCGCCCTTGGGTGAGCTGAGAAATTTTATGATTATATTTCAACGCAAAGTGAGATTTCCACTGACTGGATGATTTCAACAACAGAGCGCGGAAGTGCCTTTCTGATCCCAGTGACGAATGTCTGGTATTCCGTAGTCGAGAAACCCCGATCTTTCGCAGTTGAGAAAAGGAAGGTCAATGCTTCCTTACCGCGCTCCCCCCCTGTGACACACACACGAGACAAATTAACAGGGGAACCAGAAACACAAGTTGGCGCCAACATACCTCCCTTGAATCCCTTGAATTTACGCTCGACTTCCTTCCACGTGGATCCCGGTGTAGTAATAAATTGAACCACAACATTTTCTCTCAATGGTTCGTCTGACTCATTTACGATCTAGCAGGAATTATCTCCACTGAGAAAGTGAAACGGAGAAACAGAAGGACATCTTACCATTACGGAACAGACGTCTCTGTCGAGCTTGAATTCGAATTTCTGTGGAGGTGATCGACCCCATGTTACCCTTATGCGTTGCTGGGCGACTTCGTATGCTAGCTTAAGAGGCGCGGACTCGGAATGTTGGAAAAGGTGTTGACCTAAACACCAGGCCTTCAGTGGCAGAGTCCGAATGTGTTCCTTCTCGCGTGTAGAGTTCAAGAAGTTGGATGATGAAGTTCCAACACGATCGGACACGCCTGTGTTTCTCTGGTTGCCAAGCACACCCTAGCAAGAGCGCCTTGAGATACGGGTATTCGTCTGATTACCTTGCGCTTACCTCGTCCTTTTTTTTCATCTTACTGATAACCGTTCCGGTTGTCGACTCGACGGGATTCACCAACTTTTCAATGGGGCGGCGTGTGACTGCCGGTACAGATGGAGGTGCGCTCTCGAAGAACTTCTTGCGGTCATGCACGATGTTTATGGGTATCCCCCGTGGTTCCTTAAACGACTTGCCCGCAGATGGAGGGGGCGTAAATTCATCGATCTCTTCTCCCTCTTCCGAGCCTTCCACAAGCTCCACAGGCTCTTTAGCGCGACCCTTCCCTTTATTTGATGCAGTTGAGCTATATTCTGTGGGGTGTGTTTGGAAGGGATGTCTCCGAGGGACCAGGCGTATTGGGTCCGGAGACGACGACTTGGCGAAACGAGAGACACGCTCGCCGAGGTCGTCAGAGCTAGTTTCGATATCAATAATCTCGGCGTCGTTTGGGGCAGGGTTCCTGCGGTTGAGGATCGTGCGAAGCGGTTCGATGACTTGAATGTCGGGTTCAAAAACGCTGCTACGAGGAGCAGATCTCCTAGCATGCGAGGACGATGCGCCGTTAGGTGTCATGGTTGAGGAATTGCTAATATCAAGTTTTTGGCGCTTCTGCGGACGCGAGTCAGCGCCAGAGCTGCGCCAATCGGGAGGCTTTGCCAGGACGGTCTGGCGAACGTTAGGGTTGCCTGAGGGGCGGGATTTGGAACTAAGAGTGTTTGACATCCGGTACGGATTAGTGTTACCCTTAGCATGAGGTCGTTGGAGACGCTAGTCAGCAGAAGTCAGATGGTGGGTAGTGGGTCACGAATTGCAAGCTATCTCTCACTTCATCGGCAGCTGGGATTGATATTATGGTCGGCGGGTGTTTCCAGTGACATCTACAATGAATGAAGGGGTAGATGAAAACTGGGATACAAGGCACTTACCCCGAGGTGTTCGAGGCGTCCCTGTGGTTGATTGGCCCACTAATTAACTCGTGCACCATCGCGGACCTGCTTGTCAGGACCAAGTCTTGTCGTCGAGCGCGTCAAAGTATGGTCTTGATCGTGTCAGGAGATGCAAAAATCAAGTCCTTGTGTGTTGTGTAGCAAGTAGGGGTCACAGTTCCAAGACGCTACGTGCCATGTGGCCTAACTTGACTGTAGCTGGTTGATAGCTGGCATATCAATTTGCCGTAAAGTCACAAAAACATTCGTCTTCTCTCCTATACAAACACCTTTTGCAACTATCCTGGGGCCGATTCATAAAACCACAAATCCACTGCTCGTCTACTCCTCGAGCAGCTTCGGCAAGCGATAGCAATTCGCAACTAAGTACAAACTCCGGGTCCCTGTGACGACGACTGGCAGATTCTCTTCCGCCGGTTCAGCCTCTGCCCACTCAAACGAGATCGTCTGGTGCAGCCCACACATCTTCATCCTCGAGATGGATCGTATTTCCAGAGGCGGGACGGAGGTCACTCAAGACATACCCACTGGAGGTGTAAACCGCAAAGCTGCAATCCTTACTCTGGTAATTAAACCTTGAAAGCCTTGTGGCAAAAAGATGGGAGACAATGGGTTTTCGGTGGTGAATGAGAAAGTGCGACAATGTGCGTTATATTCAATTTCGACCCTGGCTTGAGCTGAACCATGAGCCCAGAGATGTAGGAGCCGAGAAATTCTGCAGATGCAACATTGTGAGCTCGTCCGCCAAAACGACCGGCGGATCAGGAGTCGAGCCTACTGTCACGGGACGTGGTAGCCCAAGAAACACCCTCAATCCCTGCGTGAACAGTCTCGGGTGTGATCCAGTGGGAGGAATGGTGGAGGGTTCGTCTGAGTGGGCGTTGAGTTGACAGTCAAAGGTGACATGTTGTCAAGCTGATGGGTGCCGTGCAATGGAAGTTTGGCGGAAACCGTGAAGCAAACGAGATGGAATAAAACTCGATGGTCCTGGAGGAGAAGCAGAGGGCCGCTCTGCTGAGGAGAGGAATATATTCCTCGCCCAGATCCCATGGACGGATAGGCATACTCATGATGAAGTAGCCACATATCTCTGGGCCCTCGACGACGTCCAGTGGCGACCTCGACGACTTTGCGGGCCGAGAACGAAGGGCTTTCTGGACCTTGCGACTCCAGCTTTTGTGTTCCGCAATGGACGCGATTGCATCTCCGAAAGATTTTTGATGGTCGAGATCCACTGCTGTTCGAGTCAGAACGGACACCAGAATGCAGTCGTCTGGAATGACATTGGTTGCGTCGTCTCGGCACCCATTCCAAACTCGATCACTACTATTCGAGCTTGGAAGCTTCAAGTATCTGAGGCGCTGCGAGAATTGACAACTCATAGGGAGTGGCAGCGATGTTGAGCACGGTGCTGATCGCAGCGGTGACGAGACTGCGTGCACGGTCGTAGACGGACAGGGACACGGGCTTGCCGATGACGAGGATGGCCCGTCGTGGACGCAGACTAGGTACGGATGGGCTGGCAAGTCCTGCCCCGTGAGGTCGAAATTCTGCCATCCTAATAGCACGAGATTCAAACACTATATGAACGGTTCTAGTGATCGTATCTGGTCCTAACAAGATCATAACCAGAGTTCACTGGGAGGATTCCTGGGCTGAGGGTCGTGCGAAGCGGTTCGATCACTTGAATGCCGGGTTCGAAAACGCTGCTACGAGGAGCAGATCCCCCAGCATGCGAGGACGATGCGCCGTTAGGTGTCATGGTTGAGGAATTGGTAGCCTATCAGGCTTTTGGCGCTTCTAATCGGCAGGCTTTGCCAAGACGGTCTGGCGAACGTTAGGGTTGCTTGAGGGGCGGGATTTGGAATCGAGAGTGTTGTCATCCGGTATTACCAATAGCATGAGGTCGTTGGAGACGCTAGTCAACAGAAGTCAGATGGTGAGTCACAAATTGCAAGCTATTTCTCACTTCGTCGGCAGCTGGGAACGGTGATATTATGTTTGGCGGGTGTCTCCAGTGACAATTACAATAAACGAAGTGAAACTGGGATACCGTGACAAGACACTTACCCCGAGGTATTCGAGGCGTTCCTGTGGTTGATCGGCCCACCAACTGCCTCGTGCGGCGTCATGGACTCGCACTTGTCAGGACCAGGTCTTGTCACCGAGCGCGTCAGAGTAGTCTTGATCGTGTAACATGCCAAAATCAAGTCCTTGTGTGTTGTGCAACAATTAGGGGTCACAGTTCCAAGACGCTACGTGCCCATCAAGATTGTAGCTGGTTGGTAGTCAGTGGGATGTTGATTTGCCGTCAAGTCACAAAAACATTCGCCGTCCCTCCACACACTGGCAAACATTTTTCGCTAAATAATATCCTGAGGATGATTCAGAAAATCACAAATACACTGCTCGTCTACTCCTCGAGCAACTTTAGCAAGCGATAGAAATCCGCAACCAAGTACAAACTCCCTGTGACCACGACTAGATTCTCTTCTGTGTGAGCTGCTCGTTCAGCCTCCGCCCACTCAAACGCCCTCAGCAACTGAGAATCCCAGGGAAGATCATCTGGTGCAGCCCACACATCTTCATCTCCGAGATGGATCATCTGTCGCACTGTCTGCTGTATTTCCAGAGGCGGGACGGAGGTTACCCATGGCATACCCTCCGGGGGTGTAAACCGCAAAGCTGCAACCCTTATTCTAGTCGTCGAACCTTGAGAGCCATGTGGCAAAAAGATGGGAGACAACGTGTCGAAAGGTGTTTTCGGTGGTGAATGAGAAAGTGCGACAATATACGTTATATTCAATTTCGACCCTGGCCTGAGCTGAGCCATGAGCCCAGAGATGTAAGAGGCGAGAAGTTCCGCGGATGCAGCATTATGAGCTCCGTCCGCCAAAACGACCGGTGGATCAAGAGTCGAGCCCACCGTCACGGGACGTGATAGCGTGTGGAAGGTGAGCCTGCCGGGCCAAGAAACACTCTCAATTCCTGCACGAACAGTTTCGGCTGTGATCCGGTGGGAAAAATGTAGGGGGTTCGCCTGAGCGGGAGTGTGTGTTACCAAAGTAGAGATAACAGTTAGAGAAAGCGACAAATTGTCGAGCTGATGAGTGCCGTGCAATGGAAGCTTGGCGTGAATCGGTGAAGTAAACGGAGTGGAATGAAACTCGATGGGCTGTCCTGGAGGAGAAGCAAAGGGCCGCTCTGAGGGAGAGAAACGATATTCCTCGTCCGGATACCATGGACGGACAGGCGTGCTAATGATAAAGTGGCCACGTATCTCTGGGCCCTCGACGATGCGTCTGGCAGCGACCTCGGCAATGGGGTATCTTTGCGGGCCGAGAACGAAGGGCTTTCCCGACCTTGCGATTCCGGCTTTGTGTTCCGCAATGGACTCGATTGTATCTCCGAGAAATTTTTGATGGTCGAGATCCACTGCTGTCAGAACGGACACCAGAATGCAGTCGTCTGGAATGACATTGGTTGCGTCGTCTCTGCCACCCATTCCGACCTCGATCACTACTATATCGAGCTTGGCAGCTTCAAATATCTGAAGCGCGGTGAGGGTCAACAGCTCAAAGGGAGTGGCAGCGGTGTCGAGGTGCTGATCTGCAGCGATGACGAGACTGCGCGCATGGTCGTAGACGGACGGGGACACGGGGTTGCCATTGACGAGAATTGCGTCGTGGACGGAAACGAGGTGTGGGCTGTTAAATCTGCCGATGGAGAGTCCAGAGGCGTGTAGAATGGAAGCGATAATGCTCGTCACGCTCCCCTTTCCGTTCGTCCCTGCAACGTGGACTGTCGGTCTTTTGAATCGCTCCAGGTGCGTTGCAAGACGTCTGACCCGTTCCAGGCCGAGATGAATCGACATTTTTACGTGTAGACCCTCCACCCCGTCTTTGCTGCGTTGAGGTTACATAAAGGAACCGCGGCAATGGCCCGGTGGCACAAACAGAGCGGCCCGCCCCGCCGTTCCGCGATATATAGACTACCTCTCGTCCTGCAGTGACACCACTTCTCTCCAAATGTACGAAACAGAGATCGATGTCAGTTCCATCCTTTTCGTTTCGCTGTGACTCGGACACCGTCACTGATCACGCTGAACAGGATGCAATTAAACAGCTCCAGGCCGGTTCCACGCGCGCGCCCGCTGATTTGACACTTATAGCTCTTTCACCAGCTTGCACTTTAGAGCAGTACCATTCGATCGCATCCGCCATATGCGCCGTCCTTGATGACGCCCATCTTCAGACTTCAAAGACAGACAAGAGTCTTCCTGTCCAACAAGCATTATGCCTCACGAACTTGGCCTCCATCATCCCAGGACGTTATGTGTGTTCGGGGGCGGACAGCACCTTCCAGACTCTAGCGCACCACTGGGTCGAGCTCCATCGGTGGATCTTGTATCTGAAAAGCGATTTTGTAGACCAAGAGAGTGTCGACCTTTCATTCCGTCTCCTCGCCAAGAGATGCATTGTCGAGTTTTTAGGCATCTGCAATGATTCCTTCCTTCATCATATGTTCGAATCCGTTGTCGAATCTCCGGGCATTATTGCCACTCTCTTTTCCCTGTGGCGCTTGGAGACTCTGGATAAAAAGTTCGCCCTCTCTGACGATGATCCATCGTCCCACCCCATGTTTCACATATCGGCAACCTTGGATTCATGGATGTGCGCCTTCTCGCAGCGGGAAAGGTGGGACTGGTCGGAGATCCTCCGTCCTTTCGGTGGCGAGGCTGATGCTCTCGCCGCCACCGCTTTGGATCACCTCCAACGGGATGTCGCACGGACACCAATCAAC
Organism: Hortiboletus flavorubellus; assembly: GCA_038093115.1. Taxonomy (NCBI): domain Eukaryota; kingdom Fungi; phylum Basidiomycota; class Agaricomycetes; order Boletales; family Boletaceae; genus Hortiboletus; species Hortiboletus flavorubellus. The sequence goes on from JBBPRR010000007.1 coordinate 67,234, forward strand.
TATGACCTCATTGTGTGGGACATCCATCTTATCACGACTCTTTCCGTCAACGATGCCATCCGAATCCCTCTCCTCAATCAACACTCGATGACAATACTTACGGGTGTCCTCAATTCGATGGTGGACCGATATACCAGGGCCGCCACCAACCGACACACCCTCATTGCCAAGTGTATATCTTACGGCTATTGGTACATTCGCGCCTATGTGGAGTCTACCGAAGGGCTACCTTGGGTTTCACAAATTGTCGAAGCTGGCCTCTTGTCCGCTATGCTTTCCACAGAACCTTGGTTCAAACACTTGAATGGTCAGGATAGCGAAGACTGGGAACCACTATTCTTGTTACTCGGGCAGATAATCCCCAAGTACTCGATTTATAGCTCTGTTCTGAAACCCATGATCAGGCGGTTGACTGCGATTGATGCGGCTGGCTTGCCGGGAAAACTCGAGAAAGATGGTTTGCTATTCCAATCCTGGTCCGCATTCGAGAATGTCGTTCGGAGCAGAGCTGCGCTATATACTACGACTCTCAGCAACGAGACGCATATCGAATCTTGCCAGAATGTAAAGGTACGTTTATTACATCCTTTCCGCGCGTCTGTATCATCTACACGCCTTACCGTATAGTGTGACAAGTCTGGGCCACCCGGGTCATTCAAAAGTTGCGCGGGGTGCCTCCACGTTCATTACTGCAGCAAAGAATGTCAAGTGTACGATTGGAGGAACGGTGGCCATCAAAAGTATTGTCGCGACATCCAAGCTCGTCGTGCAGGTGAGCAAGGGAACCCGGTGAATCGTGATGTCGAGACACTGACCACTACTACGTCAGATGGCCTTATATCGCGCCTGTCGAAGCGCAGCGTCCATTTCATCGATCGGGTCATCGTTCAGGCCCTTGGTTCCTTCCGGGATCGCATCCAAGCTGCTGTCATGATGCTGAACCTCAATGCGGTGGTCGTCGAACTCGACTATACGGAAGTCCCTACGCAAGTCGACATCGGTTCTCTCCACTCGGTTGCAGCGTTACAGACGTGCGGATGCGATGTGATTGTGGCCCAGAAATGGGATCATATGGTCGAGCTTGCGCAGAAGGCGACGTCAAAGAGAATCCTTGTGCGCGCATTCTTACCGGCAGGCACGTCTGAAAAGGTCAAACTCCAATGCCTGCCTCTCAAGCGGATTCTCGGAGACGACACTCCCGCAACGGACGAGGAACTGATGTCCGACTTCGACGAAACATTCGATCTACTATATTCACGTGCAGGACAATCATTTGGTATTGTAGATGCCGCATTCCCGAGCGAGGCGATAAGGGCAATGAAGGAAAAGATGGTCGTAGAGGAAAGAAAGCTCTAATCATTGGAACTATTGGTTAGTACCTTAAGCATGTTGCTCGTGAGATACATATACACATACTGCTGGCAATTGTCCATTTATCATAGCTGCCTCGACATATTGTAACGACCCTGTGCCATGGACTACGCTCTCCTGTATCGACTGGGAATCAGACTCAAAGTGGGACCAACGAGCAGCAAAATCCGAAGGACGGATCATGTAGCATGTAAATGTTTTAAGTACCCAAGCGCGTGGAAAGTCCAGTCGATAAATCATGGTAAATGCGTTCTTGTACTATATGAAAAGTGTGTCGCGGTGCAGTGGTATAGGCATTAAAGCCAACAATGAAACGAGCAATTAAAACAAAAACATCAACATGTATTGGTCAACTTATTCAACGGGAATTGATAACCGGCCTGTGCCCAAGTCGTTAAATTCGGATTGCTATAAGCGTTTAGATGTCTGGCAAGCACTCGGGTGAGATGGCACCGTTCGATCTGACACTCAGTACCACGTACGAGTTGATATATGCTGCAGTAGGATAACCGGGAGGGTCGCATGTCAATGCGTTTTGTAGTCCCTGCCGTTGATATAGGCGAACGTAGTCGATATACATCGCACTAGGAAATTGAAGGGAATGGTAATCCTGGCCTTGGAAGGAAGCTGAAGAAGTGATCAGCAGCTCTGTCGTATTGGAATGAGAGGACTTGCTCACGAGACATGCCCAAGTTGAGGATAATAAACTGCAAAACATCAGTCTAACCCATTCTGACGAAGATCAAGGAACTGACCATAGGTTCTTCGGGAATCAGTCTCGAGCTGACCTCCGAGATTGAATCCGCTTCGAGGGAGGCTGACGTTACTTTCCATGTCTGTGCACTTTGACTGTACCAAGTGATGTATCCGGAGGCCCGGCTATTAGGGTTCGACCAATACTCGAACCCATATGTCGCATAATGTTGTCCATCGTAATTTTGACTATCAACGTCGGTCACTGCGGACACAGCTTGCTGGTAAACGGCGCCTTTGTACACGTTGAGGGAAGTAATCGTTGAATCGTTGATAGTAGTCGCCGGGGACGCATTGTTGAACTGGTATTGGTAGTTATAAGGGGCAATTTGCAGGCTCTGGGAAACTTGTCCTTGAAATGGGGATGAAGATAAATCTATCTGAGCCTCCAAGATATCGATTTCGGGTACACCGCGGCCGACGTATCCACTACCCCTCGCTGGGCCTGGATGGTCCTGATTTGGGCATGTACATGCAGAGAGCCGCTGTCCAGGTTGGTAACTCAGGGGGCCACCATCACTACCACCCGTGGCAGCCGCTGCTGGAGTACCATCGTATGTCTGGTTGGGAAGTGTTCCCAGATCACAACTGTCATAACTGTATGGCCATGTGCCTGTGCATAGAGATGCATGAGCAATCTGTCACAATAACATTCAGGACGGAGGAATGCACACACCTTCTGTTGTTCCACCATAGCCTGGGCGTCCCTAATCTATTGGTAAGATTTGGTAGTTGATCGACCTAAAAGAACATACCAAATTACCCATAGTCCATGCGCCTGTCACTGGTAAGGAGCCAACGGAATACAAAGGTAACAGACGCACTCACCGGGCCAAAACCCTGGAGACTGAGACGTTCCCGGCAGACTGAGGCTAACTTCAAGATAACCGGTGGTAAAGCACAGCTTGTTCCATGAAGTTACCATACCTTGATGACAAAAGTTAGCAAATAGATGAAGCCTACATAGGTTAATCACATACCACTCAAGAAATTCAAGTTGTTGATGGGTTGTTCGGTGATCGTGATCACCATCTTTCCATCTTGTGTTGTCACCGCCTTTCGAGACCAGGTAAAGATGATCGTCACTTTTGATCAGGGGATCTACATACCTGAGGAGCATACCACTCCAAATCTCCCGTGGGCCTGGACGTACATCGATATGAGTGCCTAGGTCGCCTCTATATTCGTTGGTCGGTTGAGCTTACCAGTAATGCAAGTTGACTGCTTCCCAAAAAGGATCATCGCCTGGCCAGAAAGTTCGACCGTCTGTATTGAATTCGTCGCTAAACACGAGTTGATATGTATAACCATCACTGCCGGTCCGATAGTGTGCGGACGAGGGCGTATCGGGATCGATAAGTCTCGGCAAGCCAGGAAGACTTGGAACTTGACCAGTATAGTTAATACCACCGAGGTTGTATCCAGGCGACGCGCCTTCAGCTGTCGTGTAGTAATGGATGATAGGATAGCCAGCGAAAAGAGTGATCAAGCCGACTACGAGGACAAAAAGTGCAGAGACGTTCGCCCACCCTCGAGCCGAGAAGAAGGTGAAAGAGTTATCGAGCGCTGCGTCCTGGACGGGATCAGGGTTGTGGAGGGCATCGTCTAGATCGGGATCCTTTGTATCCCACATATACGGGGGTACAGAAGAGGAATTTGGTGTGGGCCCACTGGGCATTCCCCCTCCTCCAGCCAAGGAGGAGGCTTCGGAATGTGCGGCGCTGAACTGCGAGCTCTGAAAAGGGTTGTTGTCTCGGGTCGTAGCAGGGTTGTACTATCAAACGATGGATGTAAGGAGAGTCAAAAAACAATGAAGCGAGGCATACGGAATACGGGCCATAGCCGCCACCAATTGCACCGGTGGCGACACCCTGTGCGATCGCGCCTCTGCCTGACTGAAAGTGACTACCGATGGAGGATGACCGGGCGGGGGGCCTCGAGGCTGACCGTGAGCGTTGCATGCTTGGCGGCCGGGAGTTCTGTGGGACGGCATAGTATTCCTGAGCGCTCTGTGGAGGTTTGCGGTGCATGGACGTTGAGGGGAGAGGAGTAGACATGTACATGGCACGAGAACTCGGACGGCGCTGCTACTGCGCCAACCGTTGTGGCTGTCCAAACTTGAGCTGACACGATTGTCTCACGACATCCATGCCACTGGCACCAAAATACTCTCTGCTGTATTCTACATGTTCATTCGACACACCGTCCCGCTACCGCTCGTTCCATCAAACACGAACAAGTTGGCTATCGGCGCTTCTCGTGCAGCCAGCGCCTTCAGGATATCTTGAGCTAGCATCCCACCAACCACAGCACACACCGGAGAAAATTCGTGAGATGCCGCCGTAGACAGTGTTCTGCCAGAGCCATGTCACCATCCCACTGCTCCAATGTATCCGTGCCACTCACTCAATCAGATCCCGGGGCATGGTATCAAGCACTTGTTTGTTTACATCGGATGCCTCCAACAGCGAATTGGCTATCGACAGAAGCTGCGAAGCTTCTTCTGAGCTCTCCGGAAGCTTCCCAGCGTGGGCGTGCTGATATTCCCAGATGGCTTCATCGTCCGTAATGCGTCAGTGCTCGGGTATTACGGGAACGGTGTCCAATTCGACACACCTAGTATCGCATGTACGACAGCTGGGTTAAGCTCCTTTGTCTGTTTTCTCGTCAAACTAGACCAGCGGTGGCGCAATGCCATGTGCAAGGGCGAGTAAACCACGCTAGCTCTCGAATTGCGGGGTGCGTCACTCGGAGCGGACCGATCGCTATCCGGTCGATGAGGAACCAACTTGGCTATGGCACGAACACCAAGAAATGCTCACGGGGAAATGTAATCGTGCTTGAGTAGATCGCAGAAAATGTAACCCATCAGTCCAAAAGTTCCCCCAGCGTAAAACGGTTTTCCGAAACGACGGCAAACTTCGTTTATGCAAATCTTGGGGGACAGAGCGGATCAGAACGATGAAGACAAATCCATAAACACGTGGCACATCTCACCAGTCCTTCACGATGCCAGTCGGTTACACAGACAAGGTCGACACCCTGTACCAGTGCATCAAGCGACTCCCTCTCTTGCACCACATCGTGGTTTACCGCCTGGATAGTGACCAGCGGATTTAGACTTTCTATGCGGGCCTTTGCAACATCAACCTTCTGTTGCATAATAGCTCTGTCAGTCTACTGAATTTGTCGGAGAAAGAGTGTTCATGAGTAGCGTACCTTTTTCCCTACGTCATCATCTCGGAAAAAGAAACCTGTCCCGAGGTCCTGTTCGCTGACGTCGTCCGTGTCAGCAATAACAAGCTTTCCAATTCCGGCGAGGACAATGTTCTTGATGGCCTCAGTTGCGGTGCCCCGTAACCGGATGATTAGAAGAGTCGCATTCCGCATTCTGTGCCGCCCAACGGTCAGCCTCTGGACCAGAGGTTGTCCACACACGAAGGTGAGAATTCACCTCTGCTGGGCTTCAAGACCCCAAAGCCGTATTTGGCGATCGTAGACAACGGCTTCGTCTACAAGAAACCAGTCCGGTACAATAAACAGCGGGCAAGGACGCGGCCCCGAAATAATGATGACAAGAACTTACCCTCTGTGATCTGGACATGAACTGATCCGGTGCTACCTTGATAGTCTGATGACATGTCAATTTGCGCGTGAAGGGTGCTCGGAGCAAAGTAGAAGCGTGTCGAGCCCTCGACATCATCATGACACGTGACCAGGCTGATGGTGGTGTCACATGTCTGTGATCACGTGTGAGTCAAGTCGTGAAGCGGTAGTTTTTCCGAGTGATGGGCATCGATATGATCGCCATCGGCCCTCCGGAATTCGCACTCGTTTGTCCACTCCATCCCGTCCCCGCCCATGCCCGTCGCTCGAGCAGAAAGCCACGCTAATCCGGGGTCACCCTCCTACGATCCCACTAACCCAAAGGAACACCTCGCCGAAAGTGGCAGGTGCAAGAGAAAGTGCGTCCGAGGTTTTTCCGGCCCATCTTCATCCCATCGTCTATCCGTTCCAACGATCTCTTTGATTCCTTCTGGCTTTCCATGTCAATTTCCCCTTTATCTCCTTCAGATCCGTCGCTGACCCTCCCTTTTGTCTTCCATAGGCGCCAATCTCAGAGTACGTCTACCCCGCATCACGTCATTCTACGGCGTTCCCTTCACGCTCAGCGTTAGGTTGCGATGCTTGCAGAGCGCGCAAGGTTCGTTGTGCCAGAGAAAATCCCGACGATCCCAAGCAAACATGCAAACACTGCATCGCACTCGCTATCTCCTGCACCTATAACTATCAGCCCAAGAAAAGAGGTCCCCCGAATCTGTGCGCCATTTTCCATCTACGCAAATCACTATTCATCACTTCCATAGCTACCTGCGTCGTCTACAGGACGCCGCGGCGGCTGCACAAAACTCCCAACCGGACACTGGCGACCCTGCTGACCCTGACGCAATGTCCCCAATCTCCGCACATCGTTCCCCCACCCAGACTCGTGTCTCTCCTCCACTCCCACAACCAACCTCACCTTCCTACCTCGATTCTCCCCTCACACCAATTCAGGCAGTTTCCTCGATCATAACTCCTTCCCGCTACTCAATCGCGGCCGATTCTTTCCGCTATTCGCCCATTAACGCCTTCCCGCCCGCCTCGTTCAACGGTTCACGTGAACCCACTGCAAACCCACCTACGCCAAAAGATACTTGGCAATATGCCTCCGAACCCTATGGCTCATTCTCTGCCTACAACTGCTCGGACAGGCATCATCAATCGTCGCCCGTCCTCTCCCCAACGGTTATTCCACCTCTTTCATACTATTACCGTCCCCACCGCTTAGAAGATACCGCTCCAAGGGACACAATATGTCTCGTTATCGCCCTTTTCTTCGATTTTGTTTATCCACTTACCCCATGTGTTCACAGGCCATCGTTCATGGCCGATCTACATTCGCACAGGGAAGAGCGGGACCCCTTATTCTTCGCCTTAGTCATGTCAACACTCTCGTCTACTCTTGTACAGGTCCCCAGATCATACCTTCCCATGGAACGTTCAGCCGTACGGAAGCTCGCTCAGACATGTTATGAAGCTAGCCGGCATATCACAATCGCTTCGTATGATCCTCCCACGTCCATGCACGTCGTCATCCGCTATTTGTAAGATTTTATTCGGCCTTGGTAGTGTGATTTAACATTTTCTTAGCGACAGTATTTACCACTTTTGCGAAGGACATAACGCGACGCAACATGCAGCCTTTGGCGAGGCCGCTCATATCGCCATTACCCTTCATATGCATGAAGAAGCGTCCTATGATGGATTAGACCCCATCGAGTGCGAAGTTCGCCGCAGGACTTTTTGGCTACTCTTCGGCGGTACGTATGCGGCGTTGTATCTGCTTCAAGTGCAAACTCTCTATACCTCGATATCCAGCCGACAAATCCATGGCAATTCTGTTGGGCCGACCAATCTGCCTTCGTGATGAAGATTGCACAGTCCATTTCCCCAAGGAACTCGACGATGAATAGTGCGTACCTCCTTCGCAGAAATGACAATGATCATCTACTCAACACCGCTTTGCGCTTGCATTATCCGTCTAGCATTACACCTAGTGCATATATGCCACAACCACATGGAAAGACAGCGATCGTCTCTGGTCTGAATTATATATCTAGAATATTTGCCCTACTGGGAGAAATATTGGTTCGCATCAGGGTAGACAAGCGATCACCTCCCCAGGGACACTTTGCCACGGCGCGTCTCGAAGAAGTCCAGTCGCTGCATTCGCGTATCTTAGGAACCTTTATGCACGCACCAGAACCGTTGCGCTTAAAGCAGACTCACCAACACAATCACCTCCCAGCTGAGTTCGGCGGTGCTGGCTTTAGGCAGGCGACATTCGCGGAAGTGAAAGACTTTTTTGATAATCCCAAGGCTTCCCGTGCAAATGCGTTAAACCCGTTTCTAGTCATGCAAGCAAATATTTACGTGACTCAGGTAAATCATTACTGTCGCATTGCCCCGCGGGTCGAGTAACTGGTGGTGCCCCAGCAACTCGTCCGATTTGTCATTGAACAGTACCGCGACGAACTTGTGACCTCTTTGCAAGGAAATATCGACGAGCATCAGATTGCGGAAGACCGAGAAGCCATTGCAAGCGATCTTCTCAACATCCTTCGCAGGTGACCTATATCGCACGCTGACACCTCGCGATACTGAAACCATTGATAGTATACCCATTCAGTCCATAGCTACCAACGGACCCTCATTGGTGAGACCCTGCAATCCGGTGCTTTCTGGTAGTTGACACCCTGCAGGTCCACAAAGTGCGGTTTGTCGCCTCCATGTTGCTTGATACGGTCCGCAAAGCAGAAACCGCCCCTGCGTCTGCTGCGCGCGCGCACGTATTTCTGTGTAAGTGACCCTCGATATCACTGGCTCACTAACCACGGCCATTCTAGGGGATTTCCTGTCAATTCTATCTGAGATCGAACGGAATTACCTGTGAGTTTCCTATGGAGTCCTGTCTGACGCGAAGCTTACTATCGGTAGCCTGGATGACCAAGATGGCGCGTCCAGTGCTGGAGGTGTACCTATGGTCTGACCCTTTCATCTTATCCACGCATTCCTGCATTTTTCTACCTTGTGCTCTGCTGTCTTTCCTGAGTTTTGTCATATCCTAATGTTGTACATGATCGTTACTCTGCATCAAAGCAACCATGCAATTAATATGTTCAGCTAATTACGTAGTTTCATGCCCATCTACACCTCGCCCCTATCCCCTGCGTCCAGGGCACGCAGCATAGTCTGTGCCCGATCCACATCCAGTCTCCCCTCTGCGCAGTGTCGCCGCACCATATTCCCAATCGCGCGACGCTGCCTCCTCTGCTCCCGGTCCCCCCATTCGGTCTTTCCCCGCATCAGACGCGCCCAGAAGTTGAATGCCATCACTGGGTCCTCCAGGTGCAGGCACGCAACAATGCAGCATTTCCCCACGTTCGGCGTGTGCACAGCGCTCTGCTCCCCTGTCGTTCGCACAACCTCCCACGCTTGCCGAACATTAGCTTCCAGCCGCTTGTCGTCGATGCCTTCTCCGACCGCCACGCTCGCCCGAATTAGTGACACCATCGACTTGGACGACAGCGACACACCAGCTTTGCGTGCCCGGTCAAGTATTTCCGTCACTAGCTCGGTGTCTCCGTGCTCGATCGCCTCGTGCAACACGGTGCCAAACGTGACCCCGTCCGGCCGAAGTCCCTGACCCGCCATCCGGTCCACCATCTGCCACGCCGCCCTCGGTGATTGACGAGCCATCGCAGAAAGCGCGATATTGATGTCGTGTCGGTCCGGTACCTCGCGCCGCCCGATTAGAACTCGGAATGGACGAAGCCCCTCGCCCATCTCTCCGAGCATGAAATACCCTCGCGCAAGCGCGCTCAGGTCAAAGTGATCTGCTTCCTCCAGTGGCAGTATCGACTCCCGAAATGCTTCTAGAACTTGACGGGCGAACTGGTAGTAATTGGTCTCCTCGACCAGGTCCAAACACCCTTCATCCACACGAGGCCTTCGAACCATCCTCTTCCTTGTCCACAAGTCGCGCTGAGTGAATAGACTAACCATCCGGAGCATCGTTGCTGCGTTTCCAACCACGAACTCGCGTCCATAGCCCACCGAGTACCTCTCCCAAAGTGCGCGCGCTTCCGTCGCAAACCCCCGGCTAGCAGCCAGGGCAATGAAACGACCTCGATCATAACGGGGTATGGGCTCCGCCGTGTCAACAACCTGTTTAGCCAAAGAACGTGCGAGATGCACGTCATGTTTTGGTGCGACGAGATAAGCCATTAACCACGTGAGCGTCGCGCCTTGAGGTGACGGGTAGCCTCTCATCGTCTTGACTCGACGAGACTGTGTATGACTATAGAACATGTGTGCGGATTCACAATCACCTGCACGCAATGCCTGGCTATAGAAGAGATGCATGGTTTTGGTGGGAATAAAAATGCCACAGCGAGGATCCACGAGACGGCACATGAGCCAAGAGCATGCTTTGAATTGGGCGGGAGAACACCTCTCCAGGGAAGTATGTAGTAATTCTAGCGCAAGGGGTTCCAAGTCCCGCTTGAGCGAATATTGAGACTTGATGATTGATGCAATGAACCCCACGCCACGATGATGCCAATCCCAATGCAGACAAGCGCGCGCGAGCGTAGATCTCACAATGACTGCGAAATCATGCGTGAGTGGAGGGGGGACCTCGGCCAGGAGGGCCTCGGGAGGTACGTGACCACAATCGGAGAGGGTTTGAAAGAGTTCAAAAGCTTCGTGATATCGCCTCAGTGACACGAACTTGTCAATCAATGCGTATGCAAGGAAGGTGGCTTCAGGGGGTCGGTAAGATACAGCTTTTGCTCCGGTAGGCGGCTGGAGCGATGAGAGATGTTTTAGGAAAGGGTCAAGAATGAAATCTATCAAGGATTGGTCAAGGGTGTCCGAAGTTGCATCATCTGTGATGATTGTCATTATGTGTAACACTGCTGGTGCGGGCAAGGCGCAGAGTTGATCTTGGCGACGGATAATAGTGAGCAGGGACAGTGTCGTCTGTTTGTTCAATAGACTGGAATATCGGCGGGGGACGCAGAGGAGGGACACAGCTACCTCGGCACGCTGCTGTTCGCCAAGGAGATAGTCGTCCAGTACGTCTGTTGTAAGACTATCCACAATGTCCTGAGATCCATGCTTGACGGCTCCCTCTGCAAGGCGACAAAGAATGTCTGTTGGCAGCGAGGCAGATAATGTGGGATCTTGGGCACGTAATTCTGTGTAGGCATCAAAGGGGCCATGCTTGGTTTTCTCGGACATGAGCTCCTTCGCCACCACTGGTTTGGAATCCCTTGCCGTCTTCGGAACAGAGTAACGCGATACGCACAACACTCTCTCCAACAGGGCTGGTCTTGGATCTGGAGGCGGGTCACCGGGTTTCGTGGGGGATGGCCGTACCGCAACCTTGGGGAAACTCTCGCGAGTGACAAGGTTGGCATGGTTAAAGGATGTTCTGTCACGGACATGACCTTGGACGAGTCGTTGGGCGGAAGCTGAGTTGGAGGTATGCGCTCGAAGGAAATGGCGACAAAGTAACATATGTTAGCTGGGACGCGCGGTCAATCGCAGTCTATGTCCTTCGACGCGCAGGAGTGCTTACCGCATGCCGCATGTGACGCCCTGATGAACGCGACCAAGACTCGAGTAGCGGATGAAAATTTGGGAGAGCGAACGTGAGCTATCACAAACAAGGACAAATACATGCGGTAATGCAGCTCATTGGGAGTTTCCTTTTTCGGGTAATTGCACCACGTGGTCCAAAGTAATAAGGTCAGGACATGGTCACCAACCTCGTCTGCCAGTGCAATGGGTGCCAGCCAGTCGACAAGTTCACAAACCCAGACATCGCATGCCCTTCATGTCTTGCGAGTCACCCCTTCTTCCCCAGCATCTCAGACATCCATCGAACCCTTCTTCGACTTCATCGTAGGTTACAATGACATTGATTCCTTTTCTGCCAGGACAGAATTGGACGCAACCGAGCTCGAACGGATCGTCGAGGAACACGAAGGAAGCGTTCTCAACCTCCTCGTTTGGAGTAGCAAAACGCGCGATACACGGGGTTTGTCGCCTTCCCAACATGCGACTGCAATCCACGCATTCATCACCCTTTTCTGACAGTGGTTCCCATCGTGCCATCTCGTGGATGGGCGCTCGCCCAGCAGGCAAATATTCCGCTGGAAGATTCTGGTTTCTCGCCACAGCCATCCCTGCTTGGTCTTAGCATGCGCATGTGTGAATTCGAGTCCGCAGCCGACAATGTCTGGCACGTGCTTGAAGTGATGGAGGGAAGCCCCGCTGAGAGTGCTGGCCTGGTTCCATATGGCGACTGGATAATCGGTTGGTCAGGTGGTGTCCTTAGTGCCGAAAACGATTTCTACGATGTCGTCGAAGCGGTATGGTGTCCTCCGCCGTGCCATCATATATCCTCACCTCCACCATTCCAGCACGTAGACAAGCCTCTGCAGGTCTATGTTTACTCCTACGATTTCGAGTATGCTTCTCGAAATTTTGCCCGCCTATCGAGACTCACGGCACTTTCAGCAACCTTCGAGAAGTCGTCCTTGTTCCGAACCGTCATTGGGGTGGCGAAGGACTCCTTGGATGCATCTTTGGGTGCGTTCTCATTCATCATTGCACGACGACCGAAACGAATGACACCTCGTTTAGGTTCGGCTATCTCCATCGTATCCCATCTCAGCCAACAGATCGCAAAGTACTCGGTGCACTACACGAGCACTCTGATCTCAAAGATCCATACCAGCCCTTTATTCCCGCCGATGTCTCCCCAAATACAGTACCCTTGACAGGTGACCACGGTTACTCCCCTCGTCGTCCATCACCAATGGTTGCACATCCTCATCCCACGCGTCCAGGGGAGATGATCCGCCGGGCCCCCGACCACCCACTCGGACGCGACACTCGATCCACTTCCCGCCCTAGCACCCCAAGACGTTCGACCCAGACACCAGGGCCCTCTTCTCACTCGCCTGTTACGAGCCGCTCTTTTGGTTCTACCCTCAACGGTGATTCGTCACCCCGATCATGATTGCGTTCGCACACTCAAAGGGTCTACACATGTCAAGGGACAGGGGCGACACCAGGTCTGTATTCGATTGCAAGCCCTAAGCAGCAGCAGCAGCAGCAGCTCAGTACATACAAGGCTTCACAAACGATGGAACATGGAGATGATGAGGATGACGTTTCTGATGGCAATGGCAGCGTTTCAGGGACGGACCTTGGCAGTCTCACAAGCGTCGAATAACTCTGGTTTCGGGCAGTCTTTGAACTGGATCCGTTTGTGCATATCCTTTCAAAACTTGTGGCAGATACCCCTCTAGTATCCATCACATCAATTGAACGTTTTACGGAGATATCCTTGTCGCCGTAGCTGAATCCTGCAAAGCTCTATCCTACATGAAATTTACTATGGTTCAAATATCTTACATAGGTGTAAAAGATGTATATCCTGTGACAACTAGGTCTCTGGCGATTCCGCATCGCCCAATGGCCCAGTGCGTGTATTGAACTCCAAGTGGAGGGCAATAGAAGGCCACACTAAACGGTGTCCCGTAAGCGCAGCAATGCGCAGTTGAGCAAAAGCCACGGACCTTCTTCAAAGCCTGGATGCCGTCCATTGCGGATCTGACGCCACACATCGCGCATGGTTTCCGACGCTCGAATCTCACTCCAGTGTTCCAGAAAATAGTTCACCTGTATCTTTCGCACCTCAGCGAAAGTGGCCGAGAAAGGTGAGAACACCTCAAACGGAATGTTCTCCACAGTGAGAGACTTTTGGATGTGCTAACCAGACGGGTGAGAGCATGGCATATGATAAGCGGTATATCCTACCTGGTATGCCCTCTCTCTCAGCTCCAGGAGACCAAGCTCTGCGGACTCAAAAGTCGTGTCACGGGATAAATTTAGATTTACTTACTGTCGGCCAAACGATATACCGCCTTCGCAGAGCAGGGTGCAGGCCGTCCCGGTCGAGATTGTTGCCACTTCTTGATCCACTCTAGCCTTGACGTAGGGCGATCAATGTGGGCAGGAGCCTTAGCACCATCGTGTAAACTCGACTGGCTGTCAGATGGAGCTGTTGTCGCTGTCAGCCTTTTCGATGATGCGGCTCCCGTAAAGGACGATGACAGGGGGGCGAAAACGATAACATCTGTATATATCTGCACGACCGGTGAGTAAAAATCAAGAATTAGTCAAGTGAAGTCGCACATAGTAAAGGACGGCTTTGTATGTCGCATAAGGGACATCGCCTACAACAACCTGCATCTTCTTTGGTCCTGGAACAGTTGGTGTCTCCGGTGGTGAAGAGACACGATTCAGACAATCTGGGTTTGTCACGAGGGAAACATCCTTGCTTCTTGGGGAAGATGGGTGGGAGAACCTCGGCTCAACGCCGAGGAACTCGTCTCCTTCGATAATAATTGAGGGTACAACACTATTTTCGGTGCTTGCTGTCCCTTCAAAGTGCTTGCCAGCACTATCTTCAACCACGGGCGGCATGGTGTGAGAAACACCGGTTTCCGTAACATCAGGCTCAATGGTACCGTCGAAACTGGGTTCATCTGAGAGATCCGACATATCATCCTCTTCATCGTCCGAGTCTTCGAATTGGCGAAATAGGTAAGTAGAATCGGATGCAGTATCTCCTTCGTCGTGATCCGGCTGGGGATTGGCCATATTAACATCCGCAGAGGCCTCAACAAAGCCAGAGCCAAACACTAGAGAAAGTGAGTGCACCTCACGAGGCGAAAGAGTAAAGTGAATTACTGGATTGAAAGTAATCAGCACGTTGGAGTATTTTCCTGTTTGCATATATGATTCGTTTCTCCTTGGGTCTGCTTCTCTTCGGGAGCACAAACTCGACGTCGGAGTAGAGAGGGTCATCGAGGAGTGCACCAACGCACTCCAAATAACTCTTCGGGACGAGTTGTGTGGGAGTGGTCGGCGGTTGTATTGGAGGCTGCGGAGAAGATGTGATGGTGCAGATAATAAGGAACGCATCCGATTCCTTTACTGGAGTAGAATGGTAATAGACCTGATCTCGTCGAGCAAACTGGGCCCTGCGGAGAAGTTATGAGGCCAAAAAAAGTCCGTATTTCATCAGTGTCATACCATCCCCAGTTGGCAGTCTGTCGAGACGGGTGAGATGTCGGTGCAAGGAAAAGACGGACCCAACCTTGGAAGAAAATGAATGATTGTGCGCTTCCTTGACGTTGAACAGTACTGTTTTCGCTAAGCTGGAGGCACAGGAGTGCGTCAGTATTAATAAATCAGCAGTCGTGGTACGGCTTGCCTTCGCAGTTCGAAACTGAACTTGAAAACGCCTTCCCGGACCCATCTACGTTTAGAGATATGGACGAGCCGAGAGGACGTTAGAGGTAGAGACATACTTTCCGTCTATGGCGTTGTCCTTTTCCGCTGCGGTTGGCTAGGGCGGTTCAATGGATACGCGACGGTGATCGAGACTGTACCACCGACCTCACAAGAGAGGTATAAGCTAACAAAACCCCCGCTTTCCGTTCCCGAGTTTGCATAAAACAAGATCTGAGCGTGATCTAGACCGTGGTTAGCTGTAGCGTGGAGACTAGCGCACCTGCCACTGTCCTCCCCCGAACTTGACTGACTTTGTCACTTTCGACTTGGACTCTCCCTTGCTGTTCATACTTTATACACGCCAACGTTGGGAGCGATCTGGACCGTTACCTTGCGTCGAACAAGGATCTGAGACCTCGGAGCGTCCACTCGAAGGTGATTGTTGAGCTTTCGTGAGCCTTTTCCATGACTTGTAGAGGGGTGATGTAGAGAGCGGATGGATCACGATAGGTCTGCCATATGGTTGGGCACAGGGAGAGGCACGATGTCTGTACAAGGTCAATAACCCCTGTGCAATATTGGGTAGTGGGTCACGTGTTGCTTTGACGTCGCTACGACGACTGCCACTGCCAGCGTTATTGTCCTTGTACTGAGTCGAGGAGATTGGGGGCACCACGACACCCGCCCCGCCCAGCGCCTGCCCGAGAATAGGTCACCCTCTCCTTCCCTTCCATTCCCTCGGACCCAGGGCCTCTTCAAACCTCACTTTTGTAGATGTCGTCCGAGGAGCAGTCCGCCGTGGTTCGAATCACAGGTACGCTCCTATCACCACATTCTGCTGTGCACTCATCGCTTCCAGTCCTGGCCGCCAACTCCCTCGTCAAGCGTGAGGTCTTCAGCCTTCCAGACCCGTTTGCCGTGGTTTCTGTCGACGGCGACCAGACATATACCACGAACGCGGTCAAGCGCACCCTTTCCCCGGCGTGGAATCAACATTTTGACATGTCAGTCTTCTCTGTCGCGGCCCACGTTTCTGTAATCCCTTACTGTTGCTGCGCATAGCACCGTTCGCCGTTTATCCACTGTGGTCATTCAGATATTCGACCAAAAGAGATTCAGAAAGAGAGATCAGGGTTTCCTTGGCCTCGTCAGGTTGGGCGGAGACGAAGTTCTTGCCTACTCAGCAAACGGTCACGGTAACTGTTCCCCTCACTTCCTCATCCCCTTTCTCACTATCAACGCTACTAGGTCTCATCGGCAGAGATCTCACCCAATCCTCAAGTGGTGCACAAGTGTACGGCAAGCTCCTCTTTTCGTTCTCTCTGCCGCATATCGGAGGATCGCGGATCCGTAGCGAACAAGCGCCCACTGCTCTTCCTGCGCTACAGCTTTCAGACTCAGTATCTTCAGCGCTGCATCATCGCAGGAGCTCCCCTTCCTTTCGACCAGAATCATCGCCACACAGTCCCCACCATTCATCCATGTCTTCCTTTACCCCTCTTGAGGCTTCAGCTTCCACACGACCTCGCACTTCTGGAGATGGATCTCTATCCGCCGCGCCACAGACATCCCTACCAGTCAGACCTCAGTCAAGCACTCCCAACGGACTTGGGGTGACGCCTGCTGACAGTGCACATAGTTCGAACCATCAGGATGAGACCAGCCCTCTTCCCCGTGGTTGGGAACGTCGACTCGATCCGAGTGGAAGACCATACTATGTTGATCACAGCACCCGTTCTACCACGTGGAACCGTCCTGTTTTCCCACCAGACACTGCATCACAGCGCGCGCCATCATCATCCCGTTCGCAGTCCCACCCGCCACAGCCTTCCGGCCCCAGTGGAGTTTATGCCGATGTCCCATTACCTGATGGATGGGAGGAACGTCGCACTCCTGAAGGGAGGCCATACTTTGTGGATCATCGTACAAGGTCGACGACATGGAACGATCCGCGATCATCCCAGGTCACCGTTACCGCTGCGTCGGCCTCTGCTACTGCCAATGTTAACCTCGGTCAACTCCCATCTGGATGGGAAATGCGGTTGACATCGACGGGCCGGGTTTACTTCGTCGACCATAACACTCGCACAACGACGTGGGATGATCCACGTTTGCCAAGCAACTTAGATTCAAGTGCCCCTCAGTATAAGCGCGACTATAGACGGAAGGTGATTTACTTCCGGAGCCAGCCATCCATGAGAACGAAAGATGGCAAATGCGAACTCAAGCTGCGGCGAAGTCGGGTCCTGGAAGATAGCTTTGCTGCGGTCATGAAGATGCGTGGCGATGACATGAAGAAGAGGTTGGTCATCAGGTTCGAGGGTGAAGATGGTCTGGACTACGGAGGAGTCTCCAGGTATGACAAATGTCACTTCCTGGCTCACCGCTGATTTTTTTTATCAGGGAATGGTTCTTCCTGATTTCCCATGAGATCTTCGATCCGTCGTATGGGCTCTTCCAATATTCCGCACACGACAATTATACCCTTCAAATCAACTGGATGTCGGGGATTAATCCTGAACACCTGACGTACTTCAAGTTCATTGGCAGGATCATGGGATTGGCGATATTCCACAGACGTTTCTTAGACGCTTACTTCGTTTCGAGCTTCTACAAGACGATTCTGGGCAAAAAGACGTCTCTTTCGGACTTGGAAGCTGTTGACGCAGATCTGCATCGGAGTTTAGTATGGATGCTGTAGGGATTATTCTCGATCCCCATGTGCTGGCTAACCACAATCATCTGAACGCCAGGAAGAACGACATTACGGATGTTCTCGACGAGACTTTTTCAGTAACCGAGGACCGCTTTGGAGAAATCATTGAAGTGGAGCTTAAGCCTGGCGGAGCCAATATCGCTGTCACCGAAGAGAACAAAAGGGACTATGTCGAAGCTGTCGTTGAGTACCGCACCAAGACCAGAATAAGAGAACAAACGACTGCACTCCTCGAAGGATTCAGGCAGCTCATTCCTTCAGAATTGATTGACGTTTTTGATGAACGAGAATTAGAGTTATTGATCGGTGGCATGTCCGAGATCGACACGTACGTTTCTTGACAGGTTCTGGAAAGGAGCTGAGACCACTGATTGGCGGCAGGGATGATTGGATCTCGTACACCGACTACCGCGGCTATGAGAAGACAGACCAGGTTATCGAGTGGTTTTGGCAATGCATCCGGAGCTGGCCGACTGAGCGCAAGGCTCGTCTGCTGCAGTTTGCAACCGGAACTTCGAGGGTTCCTGTCAATGGTTTCAAGGATCTCCAAGGGTCGGATGGGCCCAGGAGGTTCACGATCGACAAGTCTGGAGATCCTTCACAGCTACCTCGGAGCCACACATGCTTCAATAGGATCGAGCTCCCCCCTTACGAAGATTACGAGAGTTTGGAGCGGAAACTAACATATGCTATTGAGTACGTCGGATCTCGTTGCCTGCGCGTGACCGGATATTAACTGCAGTACCAGGGAAACGGAAGGCTTTGGAGTGGAATAACCGACTGTTCTTTTTTCGTTCTTGATCTGCGATCTTCGTTGTCGTTACGCTATGACGTTGTATCTATGTCATGTTTACCTTGGAGCTTGAAGCGCAGGCTATTCACTCCATATCCTCATCTACAAGGACAGTGCAGGATGTCTAGTAAATCTGTCGAAGGTGGTCATGCAACTCGGATATCCATTATAATTCGCACACTCGGACCTATGAAGCTATGACTCTAATATAAGTCCACCTGGCGAGGTCATCTCAGGCTCGTGAGGGCAATGTCAGAATCCTGGGCTGTCGAGTGATACGTTTCCGTCTGTCAGGAAACCAACTTGGGCACCCATGCTGGTCTGAGTCGAGCCATCCTCAAAGCTCTCACTATTTCTACTGTCCCTATCGCTCGCAGCGTGAAAGACTCTGGAAATGAAGCTCGGAGGTCAGATCATCATGGAATTATACATAGGGGAAACCGGGGAACCTACTGGTGTTCTACCCCTCGAGATCCCAGACCCAAATCGAACCGTTGACTCCAAGACGCATCAGCGATAATGCTTCTTGAACACGCAGTGTGGTCACACAACACGAAGACATCAAATCGGGACGTGGATGCCGAGGTATTTGTGCGTTGGGAGAGTGAAAGTGGTTTGTCGTCTTCATTCCGGGAGGCACTTGAAATTTCCACAGGACTTAGTGAGGGGGCGCATTTCGATGAACAGAACACCTGTGTATGGGCCTAAGCTGTAGTACCCTGACTCGAATATATGTTCTCTTTACATTATGCCGAGACCGTTTCTCGACAGCAGACGATAGTTCTGTTCAGCAAGAGGGAGAGCAGTGACTGCGACCACATCGCACCGGCCTTATGTAACACTGATTCCAATCTCAGCCTCAATTGGGTCTCGGCACTCCCTCACCCAGAACTCTATACGCCCGGATCAGTGCCAACTGTGAATCCTCTCTCCCTTTCTTAGCAATGTCAGAATTCGATATTATCTTTGCTGGAGGGAAGTTATTCGTAGCTCGTGTTACACGCATGCCCGAGCTGACTTGCCTTAATCCAGGTGGAACGACGGCGTGTGTCGTCGCAGGCCGCTTGATCGCCGCTAATCCTTCTCTCAAGATTCTCATCATCGAGCGCGGTCAGCATTCGCGTGATATCCCTATCCACGTCCAACCTTGCCGATTCATCGAGAACATCGCTCCCACTAGCACCACTGCATCCTTCCACACTGCTCTGCCGAGCGATCATGTGAACGGACGCGCTATCACCGTACCTAGTGGAAAATGCGTAGGCGGTGGTTCTGCTATCAATTGTAAGCAGAGTTACTGGGCCTGCATTCCACTGTCACCCACCCGTGTCATCTTGTACAGTCATGGCGTACGTGCGCGGCGCCGCGTCAGACTATGATGATTGGGCAAAACTTGGAAACGAAGGATGGAGTTTTACCGAGCTGCTTCCCTTGATCAAGAAGGTAAATACTAATTTAATGACTCATGGGCGTCCCAGCATTACCACGAAGCAAATTTGAAGGTGGAAACGTTCACGCCCGTGGCAGGTCGACCAACACACGGATATGCTGGACCCATTCAGATCGGTGTCGGCCAGGACCTTGGCATAGGAAAACAATTCTTGGACGTGGGGAAGGCGTATGATCCCCATCGTCCACAAGTCGATGATAACAACGATTTCGAGACTGCAGATGCACATGGCGTAAGTATTACTTCGTCTACAAGGTGGTCGTCACGTGCACAATGTAGACTTACTCGATTATCCAATTCAGCCATGGTACAAGTAAGATTTTGTAGAATGGTGAAAACCGCTTCATTAGCTAACGGCGTTTGTCAAGGTATATTGACCCCAAGACCGGCAGACGTTCTGATGCAGCCTCCGGATACCTATACCCACACTCACAAAATGCGAATTTGGAAATCCGGGTTGGGAAGTGTGTCAAGCGCGTTATCATCGAGTGAGTGCCAGATAACATCCCATAAAAATTCTCACTTGGATCATAATCATAGGAACGGACGTGCAGTCGGTATTGAATACATTGCCGATGGTAAGCTCGTTACTGTGGCGGCCTTAAAACTGGTCGTCGTGTCTGCTGGAGCATTCGGCTCTCCGGCAATTTTGGAAAGGTCTGGAATTGGAGCCACACCTGTCCTCAACAAGAACAACGTCCCTGTTATATTTGACTTGCCGGGCGTCGGAGAAAACTATCGGGGTATGTAAATCAAGTTTGGTGTTTCCCTCAACTAGACCCCACTTCATAGACCATATCGGAACCTTTCCTTTGTTCTATGCATCAGACAACACCGAGACCCTGGATGACATCTGGAGTGGCCTAGGAGAAATCTCAAGTGAGTATTATCGAGACCAGCCACCCAGTGTCATGTCTGAACCCAATGTCAGCACAGTTGAATGAATGGAAAACCAGTGGTACAGGAAAGATAGCTCACAAGTTTGTTGTCATGTTTGTATCATGTCCATCTTCCATTGATCATCTTGGTCACAGTGGATGTGAGGCTATGATGAAAATTCGCCCATCGACAACTGAGTTGGCATCCATTGGGCCCACATTTCAGCCCAGGTGGAAAAGCTTCTTCCAGCACTGTTCTGACAAACCCGTGGCCCTTCTTGGAGTCATTCCTGGGTAGGTTTCAGTGTAATTTCAGGCTTGTGAAATACTTCATGCTGATAGCCTTGTATAGTTACATTGGATATCACACTGTCTTTCCTCCTTCAGGTCAAAGGTTTTTCACCATGGACTACTATCTTGTGAGGAGGTTCAATGACTTTGCCCAATTTTCCTGACAATTTGGATGTCAGTTGTATCCTCAATCTGTTGGCAGTGTTCACATCACATCTGGAGAAGATGTAAATGCACTGTTGGACTTTAGGCCTCACTTCCTCTCTGGGTATGTCCTTCATTTCTACAATTTCCTCTAGGGTTCATCATCTCACTAATGGTAATCATGGTCAGAGCTGGTGACATTGCATGTCTTATCATGGTATACAAAAAAGCACGTGAATATGCCAGGCGTATGCCTGCATATAGAGGAGAGGCTGCTTTTTTCCAACCCATCTTTGCAGTTGACAGTGCTGCAGCCTGCAAAGAAACAGATGGCCCAGTACCAATCAGTGCACCAGATATTGTGTATTCCTCTGAAGATGACAAGGCAATTGCAGAATTTCACCAAAACTCTGGTAAGTAATCACCTATAATAATGGTTACTCACTAATTGAGTCTGCAATGGCAATGTTACTTTGCATGTGGTGATAAAGTTCAATCAATATGGCACTCAGTGTGTATTCAAAATACCATATCTTGAATGTTTGCATGAATTATACTAACAATTATATATGTACAAAGCTTGGAACTTGTTCAATGAAGCCCCATGAACAAGGAGGGGTTGTTGATTCAAGACTGAATGTATATGGTGTGAAAGACCTCAAGGTTGCAGGTACTGTTTAGCAACAGTTCTCTGCTTGTACACTGTCTGAAAATGTTTGCAGACTTGTCCATCTGCCCTGCTAATGTTGGAAATGTATGAACATACCTCTTTATGCCACAGAGAAATGGGTTACTGATTAAGTGATTTCTTTGCAGAACACTTACTCTACTGCGTTGTTGATTGGGGAGAAGGCAGCAGTCATTATTGCCCAAGATCTTGGAATAAACCTTCCTTGAGAATGATGGGGGTGGCCTAGTGGTGTTGGATATGGCATGTTGTATTATATTGTACAGTATCTGTGCCTCTCTTTCTTGGTTTGTGTATGTCTTTCTTGCCACCATCATGATATCAATAATTTGGTTTGAAAGTCAGTGCATTGGATGCTTATTGATTACCATAACTCCCACTCTTGAAGCTGGAGGCCCAACCAACAACACTTGGCCAAACATACACACTGGTGATCCCATTGAATGCTCCTGGTCTCTCCATACTTTTTCAACTCACTGGGGTCCTATGTCATTCTCCCTCATGTGATAGTCACAGGTCAGAATATGTAATGTGTTGATAATTTTACATTGACCAATTCTTCTGGTTGCTGCAGCGAAGACATTTGCCACTCGGACTTTTCAGTGCCTGAGTCAAAAGCCTACCTCGCTTATCTGCAACGGTCAGCATCAATCACTCTGCAATTCATCGTGGGAGTTGTGACTCTTCGCCACTTCGGACCATGTTCTCGTGAGGGTTTGGGTTCCCAGCACCTCCCGCTGCGTTGTGTTTCCGTTTGACTCGGACCTGTTCCGATGTCTGCCAAATTTCGCGTCTATGTTGTTCGGCATGGTGAAACGGATTGGAACAGAACGCGGAGGCTACAGGGTCAATCGGATGTCTCACTCAACGAAATGGGGTTAAAGCAATCAATGCTAGTGGGTGAAGCCCTCAAGGACGTACCGTTTGTAAGAGCGTTCAGCAGTGATCTCCAGAGGGCCCTAAAGGTAGGAACATACCCTTATCCGTCTCAAGAACTGGTTTGATTACTCTCAGACCGCAGAGTATATCCTCCAATACCACCCCGATGTTGTTCTAGAAAAGGACGAGACAATCCGGGAGCGAGTAAGCAAACCACATATCACCCGGCGCGCTGGTCGGACTCATCATACGCTCGATTGCTGTGTCGTCAGTATTATCAAGATGAATCGCATGGCGATCCCCCAGAATCTAACAAACTGGCACCCTCTACTACAGAAACAATGCCCGAATTTGCTGCGAGGTGTCTGGCTTGGTATACGAGATCTGTCGAGAATTACATGGTATCGAAGGTCGAAGGTGTCCCCGTGGAACAGCCTCGTAACATCCTCGTGGTCTCTCATGGAGGATGGGTTCTCACTCTCCTTATGGCCTTGCAGGCAAAGGGTGCGGTGACTTGCTGCGAAGGTGTTAGAATCGGATACTGTCTGAACACGGGTGTGTCTATCATCGACTACACGGACATACCTAGTGGAGGAGAAAGACCTCTGGTAGGAACCTTGGTTCAATACTCGGGCGTAGATCACCTCACACGTGGTAAATTAACCCCCTTAGAAGTAAACGCGGATGTATTGGGGGATGCATGGTGGCGACCTTGAGTGCTTACGGTGCGATACTATAGAGCCGGACAAACTAACTGGGTACGCTTGTCAGTAGAAATATCATTCCTAGTATACATTGCATTCCATTTGTTCCTAGATGCCAGTGGTCTCTGCCCACACGTATTGATTACATCCTGTAATTTGGCATTCTACCTGTTACAACTTGGAAGCCGCACTTGTGGCATAGTCCGTCAATTTATCCAGTTTCCAGCTTTCTCGTACACCCGGCAACACGGACGATAGCCTAAGATGTACTATAAGGAACTATGTGACAGCTTGGGATGGAACTCAGTACGCAGACCGGCATGGTGATCGAAGGTGACCGCACCCAAGTAGCCCTCGGCCTCCCCAGCCCTTTCGAGGGGTGAATTGCAACGACAATTCCTGTCCATCACGAAGTACCTGCATACGAAATTCACGCTACGATGCGCCGGATTAATACTGTTGTGAGGACAATTATTGACTAGCATACGTTTTCATTACGGCTAACGAGCTCAGCCAGAGGCTCCAGAGAGGAAGCTGAGAACGAGGCGCTCGTCAGATGACCAAACTTTACGATGAGGTCTTCGCGGCGGAGTCCCTATGTTTGGCGTCAGGAAAAGCAGCTTGGAATAAAGAGCAGGGGACTGGGCATACCGCATGTGCGGCGGGACCCCCGGGTGCGACGCCATCCACTTTCGCAAAGGGAGACAAGTTTTCTTCCGTATGCGTGCTTGGTGTCGATGACGCTTCGGATGCCGATGAAGGGGCAGGAAGTGTGAGGGAGGGATCATATATCACGTGTAACGCTTTCTCAATCTCGTCCATGGCATGCTTGAGATCGTTCCTCAACTCGACTATGCGAGTCCGAGCAGTGCGAATTGCATAAATGTCCAAGTCTGCACGTGGAAAGCCTTCAGAATCGACGAGGAGGGTGGTCATGTCGCAGTTGTTTGCTCTGAGTATGGAGAGCTGGTGATTGATCTCTCCTTCGATATTATCTTTGACAAGAACCAGCGCGCGTGCATGTTTTCTTTGAGACTCTGCGGAAGGTAACATGAAGAGGTTCGGATGATACAAGTACATTACATAACACTGTACAACTGCAAAGGCACACGATTGATATGGATAGTCCTCAGTGAATCGCAACAACTTTGCCATCGACAACCCGTGCAGAATCGAGAATTTTGATCGCTTCTTTCGCAGCTTTGATACCACTCGCCATCATTGCCCCAAAGGTAGGCCCCATACGATTCGAACCGTCATGCTCCGACAGTTCCATACCTGCCAATCCAGCTGTCACAGTACAATCTAAATTTTACAATAGCCACTCACCCGTCATGATAAGTCCAGGAGTCACCTCACGTGTACCATTGACGATAGCTGGCTCGGCGCGATTCATGTCCAAGCCTTTCATGTTACCGAGTTCCTTCAACAAGCCAGCACTGACCAATCGCTTGGCTGAGAATGCGCCCATAGGACCATCGTGACCAGTTGCAGAGATCACCACAGGTGCAGTGATCGTGTTGGGGTCCATGCAAGATTGTGTGTCGTGGTTAAGGGAGACAAGGGTCCAGTTGGTTACAACCCCTGAGACGCGCTGGCGGCCCTGGAAATCTGTGCGGATGATGAGATCTTCTACTGCGGTTGCGTTCATCATCACGACATTAGGAAGGGCCAAGACCCGAGACAGAACTGTTGAAGTGAAGAGTGCAGCGTGCTTGACAACCACAAAAGGACCCTCGTCTTCGTATGGGACTCCAATTTCTTGTAAGAACCTATCCGCCGGCTTACGGACGACCTATCGGGATTTGAAGGATTAAACATTGTGAGTCTACGGAGAAGTATATGCTTACCATTGGTGTCATCAGTTGGCCGCCAAGCCAAGCGCCACCACCTGGAGCGACGTTGGCCTCCAGGATGGTAATTTTGATGTCTGGTCGGCTCGTTGCAAGATGGTAGGCGCAAGACAAGCCGGCACTTCCTGCACCAACAATAACCACGTCCGACACAGCTCGTTCGTACATCATGTTGAAGTAGCTATGTGCGAATAGGTAACGTGAAGGTGAATACTTTTCATACGATGATGATTAGAAAGCTCTAACCGTTTGATCATGGCCCTCGAAACTTGGGCCTCCTCAATTGGAGCGAAGCGATAGTTCCCTTCATAGTCCTCGCAGACGTCATATTGGGTCGTCCCGACAGCAATGGCATTCTTTTTAGTAGAGTTTATGAGGTAGGGGTCGGCATTGACAGTATCGGGGAGAATTGCTGCGGGGGGAGCCATGGTGGAGTTCTGAAGTGTCACAGGTCTTATCAGCATCAACCAGACAGTTTTTATACCCGCTGCGTGAGCTGGAGCGATCCGCCGTCCCCGACTCCCACGAAGCGGAGTAGGTAAGATAAGATAGAAGTCGCTCGACGTCAGCTGATGCTGACGCAGGGTGACCACTGGTTCGCATGTTGCCGGATTCCATTTGCTGTTTTGCTGTCTGTGCCGCTTATCAGAAGCTTCTCATGCATGGTGGGGGACCGGTGATAGTAACGTGTGCACATGAAGAGATAAGCAGCCCCCTTACTCCCCACCCGCCCCACACACCATCTCACCTAGGGTTTGCCGTCGACCGCTGCTGCCCCTCTCGCTGCCTCAAATGAATCTCCCGCTGCCGCTGTTCCGGCTTTCTCAAGGTAATACAGCTCCTGATATCGCTTTGGCCTGGACAGGCACCTCGCCGCTTCTGCTTCTCGACATTATTGCTCAACTCCCCTGGTGTTGGGCCGAATGGCTCGCGCATCTACCAGCTCACACTCAAGGGTGTAAAGCTTATGCCCTATGCTGAACTAATGGCACACCCTCTGGCCCATCCCCCTCTAAGAAGCCCATGGGTGCAGTCGAAGGTGACGGGAACGCGGGAGATGATATCATGATCTGATGTCCAGTGTTTTTCTTTCTTGCAAAGAGTGGGCATAAAGGCCGCCTTCACATTCTGAGTCCATCTCAATTTGCAGTCATCTCGTTGTTTTTATTCCACTTTTTATTCGACCATCGAATACATTTTTTTCTTGACCCATTAATCGGATAATATCATGAGCATAAGTCTGATCTATAAGACTCTCGGTAGGAGTCGGGGACTGGCGCTTGCGCCGCGACGACCCGACACTCCCTGAATCTCCGTACCGTCAACAGTCCGGCGTGTCCAGTACCCACGATTGATATAAGGAAATATTCGATTCGTGAATGGCTTTCATTCTCGGGGTGAAACTCGTAATGATGGCCCATCATTGATCAAATGATCAGTTATGGTCGCGCCATCTCCTAGACGTAAGCATACACTGGCAAGGTTGAAGTTGAAGTATGATTGCTTTCACTGACCTGTGGCCCATTACCGAACAAACCCCGATCGGCGAATTTACAGGCAGTCCACTGTACTGATTCGACCAGTGTTACTCGGATCACGTTCAGATTGAATATCAAACGGCGCCAGGTCATCCCCCCCGGTTCAGGAGTTCATAATAGCCATGCGCGTTTCCGATATGTGCACTTTGACCATGTCAGGTGGGCCGCGTCCCTGCCACGACATTGGACTTGTATCAGGTACCGACGTAATAGTCAGCAATGCACAGGGAAGTCTAAGTGGTTTCCACGCTTGACTTGGGAGGATAGCTCGCTTCTACTTTCCAATACTCGCCTGTTCAATAGACGACAGGTCGGCCGGCAGCCTATGAGCAACTTGAAGAAAACCCGTCATGTGCGCCTGTATCCTCAGTGATGTTTTCGGGCTGCAGCCTAGCCAGAGCCTTAAATTTGTTGAAAACGTTAGCGACGACCAAGACAGCAGAGCGTCTTCGGTTCCATGCTCTGGTATTACATACAGTCGCGGTCTTCCCGCGTGTTGTAAAGCGCACTGCATTGAAGATGGGTTCGACGCAGGTATGTATGTTTGTATCGCAGCCTCTCGGCGACACCGGCACCTAAACCATTCTGGCTCTGTCATTTCCCTTTCATCGTCACCGGGACTCAGTCATCACTTTTTTTTTTCCCGTTGTCTGATCGCATACCCGGAATGTTAATCGACTGCATTCAAGACCCAGCCCCGCCTTATAAATCCCCTCGCAACGACCTCACTGCCGCGTAGCCCTCTTCTCCCAACCACGACGTGCCCGCCGTACACGCCCATTGAATTCGACTCGCCAACATGCTGTCCCAAAATTTCATGCTCGGGCAGGACCCACTTTCTCTAGAACGCATCCGATCAGTCCTGGTCCGGCTCGAAGATACCATCATCTTTGATTTGATCGAGCGCGCCCAATTCACTCACAATCCGCGAATGTACGTTCAGGGCGCTTTCCCCGAACTGAAAGACTTGGGTTTCAACGGCAGCTGGTTAGAGTGGTTCTTGGAAGAGATTGAAACGTTCCATGGTGTGTTTCCCCCCTTCCCAGCGCTAAACATAGCTCTCACCCTCGATTTGCCCACAGCCAAAGCGCGCAGATACACCAGGTATGGCATCGTCGATTTATCGCCGTGTTTCCCAACCCGGATCACACCTTGCACAGTCCGGATGAGTATCCGTTTACGACCGATCTTCCCCCACCCGTTCTGAATCCGCTCGTCTTCCCAAACATACTTCATCCGAACGATATCAACGTAAACCCCACAATACTTGCCTTTTACACCCGCGACATCGTTCCACGGATTACAGGACGTGCCACATCGGCTCTCCGTGAATCCAAGCGCTCAAAGGGTGTCGTCGGTGACGACGAATACAAGGACGATGGCAATTATGGCAGCGCCGCCACCATCGACGTCGAGGTTCTTCAAGCCATCAGCAAGCGTGTCCATTACGGTATTTCCACCCGTGTTCCCGTCGGAGAAGGTGGCTGATACGGTCATCGCAGGGAAGTTCGTGTCGGAATCGAAATTCTCCGCTGACCCTGCCGCATTCATTCCTCACATTCTCAAACCAAACAGGCAAGCCCTTGAAGCGTTGATAACCAAACCTGAAGTGGAGCGTAAGCTGCTCTTGCGTCTACGCAAGAAGGCCTCCACGTATGCACAGGATTTCAATCCCGATGGCGATGCAATCGCCAATTCCCATGTGAATGGCACTGCCAAGATAGATGTAGACGGGGTCGTGGAGTTGTATGAAAATTATATTATACCTCTTACCAAGGAGGTCGAGGTACATTGATCACATCGATCTCGTGATCACATCAATTAACGGTATCCCCAAGGTTGACTACCTCTTGCATCGATTGGATGGAATGACAGAGGAGGAAATTGATCGACTTGCTGGCCAGTGCGCATGAGAAACGCCTGGTGCTATCCACACCTTTTGGTAGATGTCCTCGTGCCTGTACTTTCCTCCGGATCTTGTGAATGTAGACTTCCTTCCTCAAAGATGAGACTTCCGGAAGCAAGATAAATCGAACAAACGTGCTACAGGTACGCAATTTGGTATGCAATCCAATGCGCCTAAGTGAAGCAAGAAATAAAACAAGGATCTTTACTAGGCCAGCTGACACAGGTATATCGCAGATAGGGCTATAAAAAACGAGAATGAAAAACATGAACCGGCAAGGGATACACGAAAAAAGAGGTGATAAACAAGAGCATATCAGTCCAGGAGGGGGCACTAAATACATGCTACAACCCAAGATCTGGGTGGGTGCATCAACATGCATTTGCCATCAGGAGAACACGGATAAACCCACCTTCAAAAAGACGTTTCGTTTCCTCAGGACCTATGGTCCGAGTAGCACGTTTTGCGAGAAGCTTCTCGGTTCTGTATTTCTCATATAGAACCTCGCGGGTATGGGCCTTGAGAACCTGTCATTTCCATCAAACGTATCAGCATTATATCCTTGAATAACATAACAGCCACGTAAAGTGGTGCAGACCTTCATGTGCGTTAGGAGGATAGCCGTTCGAAGCGCAGCGAAATCGCAGTGTTCAGGGTTTAGTACGTCAACAGTGCCCCATCGGAACTTCCTCGTGAACACGCCTCTGAGACTCTCTGGTGGGATAGTGGGTGCGGCCGATTTGCGAGATGCCATCGAGATTCCTTCTGCGTCCTCGTGGTCGAGCGAATGATCCGAATCAGCGGTTGCGGAACGCAGCCTCTGAGGTCGTGGGGAACTCAAGGGTTCTGGGGCGATGAGGGCGAATGGGAGCAACATGTCGAGGTTGGCCTTTGTTACAGCTTGGGCTGAGAACCGGATGTTTGCGACAGTTTCTTCCTCCGCCTCGTCAGGGTACTGGGGCTCCCTTTCGTCCTGCGCAATAGACGAAAGGTCCCGACGTGGTCGGGAGCGGGAGCGGGCACGAGTCCCCCCTTTCAGCGTGATTACGGTGCGCGAAACTCTGTCCCTTTCCGTGTCACCATCAGTGACACCGTGAGAGTCGCCATTCTGAGCATGATGGGCTGCGCCATTGGTTCCATTGTGCAGGCCGTTCGTGACGTCTTCCTGGAAATGGCATTCTTCCTTAGGCTTCGGAGTAGAAAACACGCCAAAACCTAGACCAGCGTGACGTAACCCTTCACGGACAGCCGTCTTCACTGCGGACAGGCTTTCGTCCGTGAGGGAATCTGCCTTGGCGATAACAGGAAGTACATTGACACGGGCTGAGAGGCGAGTGATCACGCGCACTTCGGCGGGTGACATCATGATATCACCGGGATACTCGTCGGGCTGATCGACTGTCGGAGATAGAGAAACTGTGGCTTCGGAAACGGACCTCCCATGTACCAACTGCCCACGTGTAATGCTCCTTGTCAACGTCGGATCAATCATGAAGATGCATCTGGCGACCGTCAGACGAGAGTGCGAAACTGGACCAGTTTATCTTACAGATGCACATGTTGATCCCCTCTGCTCTGCCTGACCACCTTGGATTCCTGAGCAGAATTTAGTTCGAGGTTGATTCACGAAAGTTGAAGCGTACAGACCTCGTTCATAGTGGCAGCATATTGTTCGTCAATGTACTTGATGATGTCGGTAACTTGACGCTCAACACTGAACTCTTTTCCCGGCGTGAACTCTAGTCCCGGGGTGTCAATGACCGTCAATTGTACGCGGTCATACCGGGATTCGCATATCTCAATACAGGCGGTATTGATGGTCTGCGTGCGTTTGAGCCCGCCTTTCAGGAAACGATCTAGCACGGCGCGTTGGTCCCCGGTGGCGGCGGGGGAAATATCAGCCGTGTCGAGTAAGAGGCGCAAAAGTGATGTTTTGCCGGTGCCACGGGAACCGACAACCTGATACGCGTTTGAGCAATGAGAAGCGAAGCATTGGAGAGGGGGGGACAAACCATAAGGTTGAAAGCTGGCGGAGTACGGTTCCTGCGTTGGGTCCTCGGACGAGTAGTAACGCTAGCGCTGGATGGACTTCTCCAAGTCTCGAATGCAGAAGGGGGATGAGGCGACATGTACAAAGAAGAAATCTTGCTAGCTTTCGCGTTTGGCGTCTCGGGCAATTGATCTGAGTGAAACCGAAACGGTTTATGGAAAGGAATGGGGGCATGGTCGAGGGAGTTGAGAGAGCTTCTGACCGCACCTTGGTATGCGTGTGGCTCCGGGACTGGGGGGGTTTCGTGCAAGACTGCGACATCCACCAGGTTCTCTGGCCACGGAATACCTTGGGGGTTAAGTTCTGGCAGCGACGGTGATGTTTTCAGCGGAGCATCGCTGCTCGCGCTGCTGGCTCTGGGCCGCTTCCGGAACGAAAACATGTCCTACTCGGCGAGTTGGTGCACAAATGAACAAGAACGAGCGTGGAAGGATTGGACAAGGAAACAAGGAACGTCCGCCGCCTGCTCGATAGGACGGGAGGTCCAAATGCGCAGAATTCTTCGGAGAAGGCCGCTTTGAACCACGCAAAGGAAGAAAGAGACGCGGTCACTCGCCGCACATAATTTAATTAAGGTACCCCTTTCGACATGGCAACGGACGTGACTTATTCACCCCTGCAAACTTCATTTTCCAAACATACATACAGAACACGGTCGATAGCTGTGGTTGGAAAAGAAAAAAAGACAGTGAAAAGAAAGATGAGTCACGTTAGAACCAGAGACAGAAAAGTACAATACAAGACGGTCCAACTGCGAAAAATGAGATAACCCAAGACGAGATTCGACGACTTCCGAGTGGTGTGAGCAAGCTTCCACGGAGCGAGCATGAACGAATCAATGCCTCTACAGTCCATACCTGGATGGAAGATATGACGTGGGATGTACGGGGGTGATAAGACTCGCGGGGTAGCCAGAACCTCCGAGAAATGTGTGATACATGTGACTTTCAGGGTATAATGCGACCGGTGGATTCGTCCACCCTCATTCTCTTTTGGATCTGGGAAGGTTCGATGTCGTCAATTTTTCTTTTCAGGTCAATATCCATGGATTCCCCGGGTGTGTCCTCCAAAGGGGTGCAGTTCTGATAACGTACGTCGCCAACTACGGTAGAAGACGGGGGCGAATGGGCGGGAGGTGAATGTATTGAATGGGACACGACGGTTGGTGGAACTTTTGAAGATAGAGATGCACGTCGAGAGCCCTTTTTGTTCGCACCAATGTTGTTGTTCTCGTGGTTGTAGTTGCACGGGAGCGAACGCCGTGCACAGCTCGAACACGCTGGATGAGCACCATCGCATTTGGTTTTCCGTGCTATAAATGCCATTAGCTCACGCATGTTCGACTTTGTCGGGCATCTCACCTCGGCAGAAGTTGCAGGCAACTACCTTCGGCCCTGCGCTCGTCGTTTGACGGGGAGTTCTTCCTGGTACAGTGGATGCACGCTTCCTTTGAGCAGCTTGCTGCTCTGACGCCGGTCTGATCGGTGGGAGCGGGGGCGCCGTCATCGTTGCTGCCGGGGAACTTTCAGGAAGCGCGAGCGTGGCGATATGCGGCAGTTCATTATCTTTGAATAGGGGTCGTCCGTCGGAAGCCGGGAGTCCAGAAGGGGCGTGTTTCGGCCGGACGACCGGGTTGATGGCTGGGAGTGGTTCCCGAGGCTCGGACGGTCCAGCCACAGCCTGTGGGAAGCCATCCAGGACTGGACGCTTCTCGACGTTGGAGCTCCTCCGTGATAACGGCTGGGAAGGCATCTCGGGGGAGACCGACGGATCGTGCTCATCCGCCGATCTATCCTCGGCGCTGCCTTCAGACTCACTCTCGTCTTCCTTACGTCTGTGAGAGTTGCGGCGTTTGCTGGTCTGCGGCATATAATCACAAGGGTTGGACCGCTTGAGACACTGGCTACAGGCAGGACGTCCGCCATCGCATTTAAGTTTACGCGCTGTGATGTGATCGCTTCAGTTCTAATCACCCCCAAAAAAAGGTTCCGCGACGCACAACGGCAAAAATTGCATGCAACGGTAATTTTCTTGGTCCTGAGTTTTGAAGACCCTAGTGAACGTGTTTAAACGCGTTGCCGATCAATGGCGCAGATGCGGCTTACTACCAGTGGTCTTGACATGATTGGGAGGAACAGCCGGACCATCGCCCATGGTCCGCGAGATAGGCATGGCACGCATGTCTGTTCCTGGCGGAACATCTCGGGGAATAGACAAAGAGGGGTTCCGAACAGCCCCGTGTCCGCACGTCTCGATACTCAAGACGGGCCGTGATGTGTGAGACAAAGCGGCAAGTTGGGTGCGTGAAACCATGTTCTGCTGTATTTGGTGTGCGTGAAGAGGATGATTAACAGAATGGTGCTGGGTGAGAAACTCGTTCTTGAACTTGTCGAAAAGATACTCCCGAGTGTAATTCTGCAGCGTCTATCCATCATGGCGTCAACTTTGGCAAGGAGAGCGACGGCGGTGTCACTGACCTCCATGTGATGGAAGATGGCATGTCGTAACTGCAGAAAGTCACACTGATTGAGATCGAGCACGTCCATGGATCCCCACCGGTAGCTCCGTATGAACTTGCCACGAGCGAGCTTGGGGGAGCATGGTTGATGGGGTGACGGGGTGTACTGCTGGACTAATTCATGGCGTGAGAGGGGCAGGCGAGTGACGCCGTCGCTATGCGAATATATTTCGGGGGATATGAGTGCATAAGGAAGGCGCAAAAAAGGGGGGGCCGCGGGCGAGGTTGGAGGAGACGGCTGACCGGGAGAAGACCTGGTCGTGTGGCTGCCATAGCCATTGACCACTTCACTTTTGATAGGGTGGCCAGGCTCAGCCACGTCTTTGCGGTGCTGATAGTGCGGGTGCGTGTCCATATCGAAGATCCCGAAGCCAATTCCGGCTTCCGCGAGATCTCGGCGTACGGCCATCTTGACAGCTGCTAGACGGTCGTTTGTCAACGTGTCCGCGCGTGCAATCACAGGAAGCACGTTGACGCGGGCAGACAACCTTCTGATTGTGTTGATTTCCACTGCAGGAAGGGTTGGACGGCAGAGAATCGGATTTGTAGTCACCGGCGGCTCAAGAATGACGGGCTCGGTGTCAGTGTGGGAGAAGCTGTTGGTCCGAGCCCTGGAGACGAGGGGGGCGGGCGGGCCAGGGACGGAAGGGGGGACGATCATGTCGGGATCCAAAAAGTAAATACACCTGGGTGGTGGGTCAGCAGGGTGAGATGCGGGGGTTAAGCGCCCATGTGGAGGGAACGCACAGGTGGATGTTGTGGTCCCCTGTCTGTGCCTTCCAGTCCTAGAGGGAAGAGTGAGGGGGGGGGAGGGCTGAGAACATGAAAGACTGACGTCGTCGATGCCGTCTGCGAAGCGGGCGTCAACCTGGCGGATGATTTCCTGGATTGTCCGCTCGGCGGCATGGTCGTCGGTGAAGTCGAGGGAGGGGGTGTCGATAAGGGTGAGGGCGAGGACGTGAGGGGGGGTGTTTTGGTCGAGGGCGAGGTCGATGTTGATGGAGGCGGAGCGAATGTGGGAGGTGTGGCCGCTGGAGCCCTGGACGAACTTTGCGACGGAGGCGAGCTGGTCCTTGGAGGCGGAGTGGGAGATGTCGCTGGTGTCGAGGAGGAGACGGAGAAAGGAGGTCTTTCCGGTACGCTGGCCGGCGACCATGAGGGAGTAGCCTCTGACGTGGGCGGGATCGAGGGCGCTGGTCGCTGTTCCGGGGTGCATGCCGTTTGGGGAGTAGCGGTTGGTGTGCACGGCGGGGGTAGAGGGGCGCCTGGTGTGGCGGGATGTGTAGCGGTCGGGGTTGTCGTGTTGGAAGGGGAGGTCGCTGTTGTCGACGGCGAGCGACATGGGGAGGGCGACGTCCGTGCCAGTCCGTTCGGGGGAGACAGAGCGAGGGTGGCCCGCGAGGCGAGGCTGGCGCGGGGATGATAAAAGAGGGCCTCGACGGAGCCGAGCGTCAGATACCGAGCCAATCGGATCCCTCCCTGCTAAGTATTATCTCTACCGCGGAACTATACAATATATAATTATATAATTATACCTCGCACCGATCCAGACTCTCCTAGCAACCACCTCCGCCCAGCTTCCCTTTTATGGTACTCCAGAGGGCCCGGCCATATCCGGATCCGCCGCGCTCTTCCTCCCCGCCTTCTTGCCCCGTGAGCCCTTCGGCGCCTTCCCCGGCCCTCGCCGTCGCGGGTGCTCCTGGTACTTGCACGCCAGCGACCGTGTCTCGCAGTTCGAACATCGCGGCCGCCCCCCGTCGCACCGCAGTTTCCGTCCTGTTCCCGTGTCATTCTCCCGCTCATACGCAGCAGCCCCGCTCACCTCTGCAAAAATCACACGCAACGTAAATCTTCCGGACAGCCCTCCTCTCCTCTCCCTCAACCCGCCCCCTCTTCCCCCGCGGTTGCGTGTCCGTCGCCCGCTCACTCTCCTCTTCGTCCATTCTCGGAACCGCGACCGCAACCGGCTCCTCCGGCAACCGCAATTGAGGCAACACCGGACCTCTTTCATAATGGTCTGGAGACAGCATTCCCAGCTCTCCGAGCAGATGGCTTACCGGCGGCAGCACAACCCTCGACGACGATCCTTCTGGCTGTGTCCCCGGCGGTGGCAGCTGTCCAAAGGACATCCTCCTGTTCCAATCCTCCGAGCCATACAACGGCGCAGACCGGTGTCGTAAATCAGGATAGTGCAGTGGCCGAAGAAGCCGGGAGTCGGTGTGCTCTGTGTCAACGTCAACTTGGTCCATCTCCCATCAATCCCTCAGTTCACTTACCATGGTAAGATGCTGCCGACACTGACCCCCCAGGAGGGTCAATGGTCGGTGTAAGTGGTGGCTCGACGTCGGGGCTGTATCGCGGCTGGAATCTTGGCAAGGGTTCATCCCTTTCAGGGGATGGCCACTCGAATGCACGAGTTAGGAGAGGGATGCCGTAAGGCCGATAGTTCCCTTCGTCTGTGCTTCGTCTTCTCTCGTGCGAACGCGGTGGTTCCGTCGACCCATGTGCTCGCCACGAGGATCCACCCTGGTCTTGTTCAGCGTCGCTGTCTGTCCGATCACGCATATCTGATGCTGTGTGATCGGTCGGTGATGGTCTGCACATTGGGAGGCCGTATAAGAGTCGTATATCGTGTGTCTGACAAGAGATCGGGTACGTGGCTCAGTTTTTCGTCGAGACATACAACGGAGTGGAGGATCTCGAGAGGTCCACAGGACATCCACTTCGACGTTGTCTCCGCAAGAAGAACAGCACGCTGTCGACGAGAAGCGCGTGGAGAGGGAGGGCGAGGCTGTCTTGCAAAGCTTGTCTGGGGGCTCACAGGAGCTGGACGCGGAAACGAAAAAAAAAAAAGGACGGAGGAATGGTTTGCATCCGCCCATTGGCATATGATCCCAAAGAAGGATTTTCTGGGACGAGCGAGAAACAAATAAGTGACTGTATCGTCGGGAGCCGGGAGCGTCGACAGCCGCGGCACCAGGTTGCTCTCGTCGTCGCTCAGAAATTTTGGGGCAGCCCTTTGAAATTGGGATCGATCGGACGGGTCTCTGCGCGGTTTCTTGTCGCCCCTCCCCCTGACTCGCATAGCATCACTGTTGACTCTAGTCGGGATGCACGCATATTCAGCAGCCCGCGTGCCCGTGCTCATCGAACCTGCGGGTCCTTGGGTGAGTTTTTGTTACGAGACTTGCAGCGACTTGCCTCGTACTCAATGTTTCGAAATTTGATGCTGGCTGGCCCGTGGTATGACAAACGTGAAACATTGACAGGATTGATCGAGAGGGCTGACTCGGTATCTTTGCCGCCGTCACTCGGCTTCCGCATATGTCTAGGTTGATCCTGCTTTCCGGTAACAGCGCAGTAGCTTATTTTTTTGCTCACCTTGGCGAGACAGCCAACATTGTGGTCCATTCGTCCAGGCATCTCGCCCACCCGCTATAATCCCAATTGACAATGAAAGAATAACATGCTATAACCCACCACAAGTCGATCGACAGCCGTACCGCGAGATAAGGTGTGACGGCCGTTCACACAGTCGGCATCTGAAGGCACAGCATTGCGCCTACTTACAAACGAACCAGGGTGGTTGTGAACGCTCGAACGGCTGCGACCAGGGACATATGGATCCTGGAGCGGAACAAGAGCTAAAACGATTCTTGGTTATCCGACAGGGACAACACGGTACAGCCTCGACCCACTGTATCGTTGTGCGTGACTCGGCAGGGTGTGACTTGAGCGTGACTGGGCACTACATTTTGTGGTTGACCGATACAGAGATATCGATACGCGCTTAGCAGACTCGCCATCCTTTGCATTTTGGTTGGATGGCATACTCCAAGGCGCAAACCCAAGGTTATCATAGGCGACCCCAACCCGCATGATCCCCAGATGCCTATCTTTTGAGATCGGGCGATGAGTCGGACTACCAGGGTTGACTGACTCATCGCTCGATCTCAAAAAAATAGGCTCCAAGGCACATATAGCTGTGTAGCATGTGCACGATTGCGCCAGCACCATTAGTGTGCACGTTACAGAAATCGCAGATACGATTGGAGATCGGCAGGAATCGAAACTCTTTAAGGAATTGGCTGACTCAGCATACTTAGTCCGAATCAGCAAAGTTTTTGGATCGAGTCAGCTGGGTATTCCCGTATTATGCTGTCTTCAGTTGCCTCAAGGAATGTTCGTAGACCTGTCACGAGGCTCGCGAGGACATATTCTTCCTCGGGTCCAAAATGTGAGGAGAATCCAGTCATCATGAACCGCTACAGCAGGATCGTCACCCAGCCCAAAGACCAAGGTGCTGGTCAGGTGAGTGCCTCTCAGTCTCTCCAAGTGCTACCTGCAAGTTCGATGTACAGGCAATGCTGTACGCGACAGAAGGTATCAACAGCGACGCCGACTTTCAAAAGGCCATGGTTGGCGTCGGTAGTGTCTGGTAACCCACTCATGTTGCTCCCCGTTTTCGTTCGTCTCTAACCTCCGCGGCAGGTATGAGGGCAACCCGTGAGCACTGCCGTAGCACAAATGAAGCGCAGTGAAACTCATTTGCATATCAAACAGATGTAACCGACATTTGCTGGGCCTCGGTCAGGTCATCAAGGCATCCATACGCGAATCCGAGATGATCGGATACCAGTTTGGCACAGTCGGCGTCAGCGATGGCATCAGTAACGGAACGGCGGCGATGAACTATTCGCTGCAATCAAGAGACCTCATCGCAGACCAGGTCGAAACCGCTGCAGGTGGCCATTGGCTCGATGGTATGGTTGTCGTTCCAGGATGTGACAAAAACATGCCCGGTGTGCTCATGGCTCGTGGGTGATTCATTGGCGAGTTGGTTCGTGTCTGACTGTCCACAGTCGGAAGACTCAACCGGCCTGGTCTGATGGTCTATGGAGGCAGCATTCGCGCTGGTTCGTGCGAGGGACAGGCCCAGCTTGATATCATTTCTGCCTTCCAATCATACGGAAAGTATTTGCAGGATGGAGAAACCCCTGAGGCAGAAGCATACCGTTATAATACCGTGCGACATGCCTGTCCCGGGCCAGGCGCTTGTGGTGGTGTGGGTAGCAACCCGTGATTTTCTGTGCCCTGATACTAAGTGCCCCCAAGATGTACACAGCAAACACCATGGCGAGCGCTGCCGAAGCTCTCGGCATGACGTTACCGGGGTCATCATCCTTCCCCGCCGAATCCGCGGAAAAGATAGAAGAATGCAAAACTGTTGGCGTCGCTATGCGGAATCTGATCGAAAAAAATATTTTGCCGCGAGATATCATGACAAGGGCTGCTTTCGAAAATGCAATGGTGCGCCTTTTTAGCTCGACACGTTGTCATGATTGAGTCTCGATTGAAAGTAGACTCTGGTCATGATTCTCGGCGGTTCTACCAATGCTGTGTTGCACTTGATTGCGATGGCGCATTCCGTCGGTATCACGCTGACCATTGATGACTTTGCCCGAATTTCAGATGCCACCCCGTTCTTGGCTGATCTGAAGCCAAGCGGTAGATATGTGATGGAGGACCTTAGCAAAATTGGTGGTGTGCCTAGTGCGTGTCTTTCCGTCTGTCTCTTTTCGGAAAGACACAATAAATCATATCCAGAGGTTCTTTATTATCTGCTGAGGAACAAATACATCGACGGAAACACCTTGACCGTCACAGGAAAAACGCTGGGGGAAAACCTTGAGCGCTGGGTTCACAAGTATGGCGAACTTTCCCCCGACCAAGACATCATTCGCCCCCTTGAGAACCCCCTCAAACCAACTGGACACATCCGGTGAGGTCGTTTCACTATGTTTCAGGCATGATTATGAAATGCTCGAATACAAGGATTTTGCGGGGCAACCTGGCTCCTGGTGGTGCAGTCGCCAAGATTACAGGAAAGGAAGGACTGAACTTTACCGGAAAGGCACGGACATTTGACACCGAAGAGGAGTTCATCACTGCGGTCGAAACTGGCTCCATTCGACGGGGCGAAAAGACAGTTGTCGTGCTCCGGTACCTCGGTCCCAAAGGTGGTCCAGGCATGCGGGAGATGCTCAAGCCCACCAGCCTAATCATGGGCGCAGGCCTAGGCCACGACGTTGCGTGCCTGACTGATGGCCGCTTTAGCGGAGGGTAAGGATCAGGATATATACGTTGCAACGGGTCTGATCCGAGCGCATACGCAGATCTCATGGTTTCTGTATCGGACATGTCGTACCCGAGGCGCAGGACGGCGGTCCGATTGCTCTCGTGGAAGACGGCGACACGATTTCGGTGGACGCAGTGTCGAATACTATCGAACTCGGTATCTCCCCCGCGGAGATGGAACGCCGCAGAAATGCATGGAAAGCGCCACCTCTCAAGGTGACCCAAGGCACCTTGTATAAATATGTCAAGACGGTGACAGATGCCAGCCATGGTTGCGTGACGGATTCATAGGCACGGGTTACCATGGGCTTGGAGATTTCGGATCCTACACAAAGATGTATAGCGTACAGGTTGGCTCAAATGTACTGCCTAGCCAATACATGTGGGCCACTTCACACGGCTGTCGTTGCATGTCAAGGACGAGAGTTTTTGATCTTGCGCTTTTTTTCCGCTTTGGGCATCTTGTTCTTCCGCTTTTCCCGTGCTTCCGCCTTCGCCGCCTTCTTGCGTTCCTGCACACGAGGCTCAGCCGCGTCTGCGATCATCTTGCACAACTCACCCTTCTGGCTTCTCGATCTTCATGCCGATGCCCCCGGGGTCCTCTCCGCTCCGGCCCCTGTTGCTCGTCTTCGGCCTCTTCATCCCCCGTGCTCCCGAAGTCACCGCTCTCCGTCGACGAGTCCCCGTCGAGGTGCACCCCCGCCGGGGGCGAATCGACCAAGCCAATCGTATTAGCGTATATCAGCTTTCTGCCCTCCCCCCCTCTGAGGAAATCGATGTCGCGTTCCGGGTCGTAGACCTCATTCAATGTCCGTGGGATGTAAGACCGCAAGAACACACTCTCTTCATGGGCTGTTTGATTCTTGGCATTCCTGTCGACCTCTCCGAAATCCCGAGCAACGTCCTCGGCGGGTTCATCCGTCTCCGTGATCCACCGTTGCAGAAGTTCGTCGTCGCGGTCCTGTGGTCCACTTTCATCTAATCGGTCCTTGGTAACGAACTCGAAACACCGTCTGAGACCGAGACACTTGACTCCAAAACGCCCAAAGAATTCTTCGACGTTTTTAATGTCATTTCGAAGGAAATCGAATGCATGCGGATGGTCGTGCTCGACGCTTTGAGAGACGTCGATGAGGTACAGATGGCCACTGTGGTAAAGGATATTGTATTCCGATAGATCGGCATGCACGAGTTTGCACCGATGATACATGCGTCGCATGTTGAGCACTAATTCCTGGTATAATGATGGATATTCTGACGCCGGTATCTTCGCATCTTTTAGTCGTGGCGAAGCCCTGAAATAGTGTCATACTTTGCGATGACGCCGCAATCGGCGAGTAGCACATACCACCCCTCGCGGTCGCCCAGGAACTTCATCACAAGGACGTTCTCTCGAACCTCTACAGGCTCCGGGCAATATATGCCAGCGGTGACTAGGCGCTTCAGATTTCGCATTTCCTTTTCTGCCCATAACCGTACCATCTTGCGGGGGTTGTGTCTGCTATACCCTCTCCTGAATCTATATTCGCCCGTGACATAACGATCGCGATCTTTAAAGACAAGGATGGACGTCTTATAGATTTTTAGCGCCAAGTGAGCAGAATCGGGCGTGAGTGCATGGTATACGTTTGCCTGGCTAGATGTAAGACGAGTGAACATGAGGGACTTGAGCGACGTACCTCTTTCCCTGTGCTGATGCATCCGTTGACTTCTTGAATCAGTCCACGACCGATCATTTTGAACAAGATAACCCTGGTCCGAGGGTCAAGTACCTGTTCTGAGGTAGCCCGATCTGATTTGTCTTTCGCGTTTGCATACGAGCTCGGGCCCTTTCGGTTAACGCCAACGCCCATCACGTATGGCTGGTCTATCTTGGAAATCCTTGAGGAATACTTTGATAGTGCTGCCAGTTGGGTAGTGGCCTTGTCCCTGACATGCACATGGATGACGGGGTTACGAGGATGGTTGACTGCTGGGAGCGGCGCTACGGCAGCGTTCTTGTTGGTAGAAGAGGCGACACCTTGGACGTTCCCGCTACGGACAGCGACGTGCTGACGGAGGCGATTGTACTGCTTTGTGAAATCTGAGTATGCACCATTTGCACATCAGTGCGGGCAGACGATCAAAAGCAGACTCGCCTCGTTCCGCGATCTCCCAATCCTCGTCTTCTACTCTGTCGTCCTCAAAATTATCTCCGCTTAGTTGGTCATCATCACCGTCTTCACTAGACTCTGACCACTCGAGAAGCTGGTCATCGTCGACGAAGTGGCCACCCTGTCGTGGATCGTGTTGCCCGGCATCTTCTAACGCG
Organism: Hortiboletus flavorubellus; assembly: GCA_038093115.1. NCBI lineage: Eukaryota > Fungi > Basidiomycota > Agaricomycetes > Boletales > Boletaceae > Hortiboletus > Hortiboletus flavorubellus. The sequence continues at coordinate 109,136 of JBBPRR010000007.1, forward strand.
TCATCGAATTGGCCGGGAACAATGTCCAGAGGGCTCTCCGTAGCCATTGTGGACGTTGAGTTCAAAGATCGATCTTTCCGGTAATTTTACCCCTGTCAAAAACAGGGTGCAGGGTCGATAAAACGTAAGCAAGTGCAGCACCGTCACATGAATGGGATCAATCCGCGCTCTCCATGCTTCTTTCCGACGCTCTTGCTACGGCTGATACCGCTGACACCCTGAATTTGTCTACAAAAAGACCCAGTTGAACCTACAGTTGGAAGTTGGAAGTCCTCCCCGACCGTCATGCAGGCAATCCGCAAGCGAAACCCATTTACCCTCGAGTCAGAGGATCATGACAATGACAGAGTCGTGCTCGATGAACAAGGTAACAGTCATTCACATCGAATGAACCCACCCACACACTGCGTGCTTACCGACCCACAGAACAGACAGAGATGGTGGATCGAATCAAGGAACAGAATGTTTCGTCGAACAAGCAGAATCGGCTCGCTTTACAACTCATGCTCGGACTGTCATGTCTACTGTGCGCCGTTTCAGTCCTCCCAGTCCTCTTATTTCTGAGCCTTGCTGCCACAGATATGTCATATACATGCTCTCAGACCGGACCACCCCATTGTTTGCGATTTTCCCTCCGTCTGACGAGACTGGCCGACCCACTGCCCCGTTAGACATGAGTGGCATTCTTACCTACATCGCCATTCTCATTCACGTCAACCTCAGTCTGATCGTACACCCTTGGAACGTCGTCGTCTGCGGCCGAGTGATCCGGGCAATCGGCTTCTTGGAAACGTTTGTGTGGTCGGCTGCCGCACCGCTGCTCTCCGTGTATTCCGGCCGGGCATGGCAGACGACCGTTTGGTGGTGCATCCCAGGGTTTCTGACGTACGTCGTCTATGCAGTTCATGGATGGATAGAGAAGGCGGACGACGACGTATCGGAATTGGAGAGACTAAGGTACAGAGCACCTGGTGCATAACACTGTAAAATTTCCGACATGAGTAGTGGCAGCATCTAGAGCTTTTTTTCCGTGACACACTGCAGGACATCATGTATCAAGTTATATAGTGAGAATGGAACAACTACGTTCTGACTTGACCCTTTGTAGTCAGGGTGAACGCTCCCGGGCCATCGCCCGCAGTTCACTGCTGCCACGAGCACACCCGATTTAGCAAGGCGTCGCATGAATAATTCCAACGCGACAACTTCGTTCAGGGCATCCGTCGCTCTGGTGTTGGATGAAATCAAGAACGTAAAACAACTGCACAGATCAACTCATACCAAACGACTTCAATTCGTCACCGATGCTTGCTTGATAGCTCATGGTGTCCGGTGAGTGCCACCGGATGTCCTGTAGAACCGCCTGTCATGACTCTCGGATCTGGCGGACAGGGCTGGTTATCTGGTGGACGCAGTCTGCCCACCGAATCAGATGGAAGCCTTTGGCACTCTCTTGACCGCCCTCCGCAAAAAGGTGCGCATGGTGGCGCTGGGTACTTGCCCTGTTGTCCACCGCATAGTAACGATCGGCGCTATGGCAGAGCACGGTATTCAAAGACGTCATGTTTTGGCATCATGCCCCTACGACGCAAACGTTCTTGGTCCACGTCCCCCTTTTGCGAGAGAAGATCGCTGCCCTACTCGGTGGGGCCAGGGAGTGTGTCTTTGTCAAACTGGACAAGTGCTCATCGTCGGTGGTAGGTAGGGATGCCACTTTGCAGGACCGTGTCCCTAATCGTATCTCAGTTGAGAGATCCTCCTCATGCCCTCCGGGAGGCTCTTTGTAGTGTGGGGGTCGCCATGGCACGTTCCCCTGACGTGCCAGTGCTCTCTTTGTCCGGGCTGCTCACCGAAGAGCTCCTTATCCCACTCGCGGGAGCTGTGATTGATTACCCTGTTGCGTACTTCCCTGCATTTTCGACGCAGACGTCGTTTCTGGAAGGAGAGGCGCTGGACATCTACACGGTCTCTTTCGAATGGATAACAAAAACC